>APFE030754172.1:40463-51677 GCA_000404065.3 Pinus taeda
ATATAAATACATATAAATAAAATGATGTGGAATTTAATTCCACATTCAATGAGTACTCACTTGCTATAATTTCAATTAGACTCACACTAAAAAGATTCAATATGATAATGTTATCCCCAAGAGTAAATAATTTTGGAGGGAAGAAAAGATTTTTTTTTTAATTGTACTTTTAGCTTATCTCCTTATGGGTTTACTCAAATTTCAAGTGTAGACACCCATTTTAATTTTGCATCCAATGAGTACTAACTCTTCATAATTTTGAGTAGAAGCACACTAGAAAAAATGAAAATACATAAGAAAGTGTTTGAAATTAAATTAACAACCGTGATCCATGATAAATCTAAGGAATTTTTAGGGCTAAAAAGGGTCCTCTAAGGAAAATTATAAAATAATACTCTAAACAAAAAAATAAGAGCTTTAAATTCTTGCAAGAAAAGAAATAATAGAAAGAAAAAGAATATTGTATTTTTTGGACTATCTCCTTAAAGGTTTACTCAAATTTCAAGTGCAAGCATCCACTAGATGTGTATTTTAATTATTCATCTAACAAGTACCCACTCTTTATAATTATGAGTAGACCCACACAGAAAAAATGGAAATACATAAAAACAAAAAGGTGTTTTTTAATGTATTTTCAACTTTTTTTAATGTGAGTTACTTTAAATTATGAAAAGTGTGTACTCCTTGGATGTAGAATTAAAATGTGCATCCAATGGGTGGCTACTTGACATTTGAGTAATTCTATAAGGAGATGGGCAAAAAAGCACAAATATAAAAATATAAAACAAAAAACAAAAACCAAAACAAAACAAAAACAAAAAAAAACAACTTTATTTTCCTTTAAAAATTCAAAACTTTTATTTTATTATTTTAACTGTTCTTTTTCGTTTTCCTTAGACGGCCCATTTAAGGCCTCAAAATTACCCAAATTTTTCATGGATCATGGTTATTTCTCTAATTCCATATATGACAAGCATTAATCGCTCGCAAGGAAATCATTTTCTACTCTAATTAATGATGTTTTTTTCCTTAAACATGCTACTATGATTATTTTTCTCTCTAGGTGTCTCTAAATCTACAAGAGGTGTTGATGAGTATTGTTTTATTAGTGATTTGATGTCAAATTTATTTTCATAGGATTTTTTGAAGAATGCAAGAGTTACTTTCTAGTAAACCTCTAAACTCTAACTTGTAACTAGGAGGAGATCCAAAAAAACATTACAAGTGTGTAAAAAAGAAAGAATAAACCATAAATTTGGAATTAGGAGAGATTATCAAACTATAAGAGATTATGGACTTGGACTTAGATGAATTTATTTCTTGTGGGACAATTCCCAACTAAGAAAATGAATCATGAAACCCTAAAATCCTGGACATAGAAAAAAATTAGGTTTACTCAAGCACTCATCTTATAGTATGATATCGGTCAAAGGATGGTTGTTTTGTACACTTTTCTCGAGACAAGACATGAATAAAATCCAAAAATATAAATTTACTTGAGGATCCCAAACTCTCTTTTTATAACAATGGCATCTGTAATTCGACACAAGTATTTCCCACATGTATTTTGTGCTAATATGAATCAAGCTCCTGGGCCTACCCATAATTTTATGGTTGGAATATGTCTTTATTGAAATTGGGAATTCCCTAGGATTATTTTATGATGTGTACAACCACTATAACGACACATGCTACATGGGAAGAGCCACAATTTTGGTCAATTTGGGGCTTTCAAAGTGTCTATAAGAATTTGTTATGATTAGAAAGGTGCTTGCTATCAACAAGAATTTGTTATGATTAGAAAGGGGCTTGCTATCAACAATTGAGTTATAGATTATAATGGAATCCATTTTAAGTGTATTTATTATCACTTTTATGGGCATCTTTCAAAGGTTTACTCATTTCTTCTTAGGTGGAAAGTTTGGTTTTGAAAATATCATAAGGAAGTTAATTATTCTTTGCAACCTTTTATGAACTAGGTTCTGAAAGTTGAAGGTCCACCCAATAACAACTCAATCAAAAGACCAAAAATAATATCACAAAGAAAAAATTGTGTCATCTCATATATAAATAGGAATTATCAAGTTATGTTAAATCTACTCTCTCCCCTGTTCCTTTACAAATTTCTAAGAACAAGGGGTCAAATACTTATCCTCTCTTTTCGAAGGTTGAGATTTTATCGTCAAATCCCTAGGAAGATCTAACATGTTGATTACTCGATGGAGAAAAAGACTCTTTATCTATACATAATTCCTAAGAATTCACATTTGGAATTGGTACCTCCATGTACTCACTAAAATTGGAAAAGGGACTCACCTGCATAAACATTTATTGTTCTTACTCAAAAAAGAAAGAGTACTAAGAAGTTCTCTTTCAAGAATATTCACTTCCAAATGGTTTAGTGGTTTTATGAGGTGAAATAAATCTCTCCTTAAGAACATAAATGGTCTAAGGATTAGTATCCTAGGTGGATCATCTAGCCAAGTTCTTTATTTATATGCTAAATATTGTATGCATAGTACACATCATGCCTTAAAACTCTCACCAATTGCAGAAATATGAGAATGGGAGAGGTCATTTTGCAAAACGAATTGATCAATTCCTTATTTTAGAATCATTTTTCCAAGCATCCCTATAATTCTAATCATGGGTCTCTGATGTGGTAATTTGGATCACAATTAAGTTTTTTTTGAATTGGATTCCATCTAAGGGAATCCTCTCAGCGAGTTCAAGATAAATATAGATTGGTTAATAGAAGGAAATTTTTAGAACAAATCAAGGAGATTTATAAACTCTTTGATGGTTTCTATGTAGAATATAAGCCTCCAGTTCCAACATAATTTGAAAACAGAAAAATATATTTTCATTTAGTGGTTTGGGGGGAAGAGGAAAAAGGATGAGAGACTACTTATGGAAATTGAAGAGTAACTGACGCGTTATTATCATAGGGAGGTTTATGGATTTCTTGAATATCAACTAAGAATGAAATGAAACTGTTAGAGGATAAGATCAGGAAAATACTACCATAAAAAGAAATGAAATGGAGATTTAAAAGCAAGGTAATCTAGTTTCAGACAGGACATCAAAACATAAATTATTTCACCAATTCATCAATTTCTAGAAAATAATTAATGTAGTATGGGGATTGATAAGGATGATAATTATAATCCATTCACTTTTCCTACAACTATAGATAAAAGGGCGCAGTAATTCAACACTCCATTTTAAAAGGAACCTTCAGCTACTATTGCAATGATCATCAAAATAGTAAATTATTTCCCAAACTTTGTCAATAAGGAGGATAAATAAAACTTCATGGATAAACTTAGTAAAGAAGAGATTCTCTTAAATTTATAGAGCATGCTTAATCATAAAATCCCAAGACGATATCGTCTCCCTATAGAATTATTTTTGGGCTAGTTTAACTTAATTTAAGAAGATATTTTGAAAGTGGTTGAATTATCTCACTCCAACATAGAAAAAAACTAACATTATTTCACTCAACTTTCATTAACTTAATTCAAATATAGATAACCCTAAAAAATATGAGAGCCTAAAACCCATATATTTATGTAACTAAATGTAGAAAATAATCTCCAAAATCATTACTAGCAAACTAAAATGCATCCTCTAAAGGCATATTCCCCAAAGCAATTCAATTTTCTAGAAGGAAGGAAAGTCCGTGAACTTGTGAAAATGCCACAAGAATGGATTTATACAATCAATACCATGAAAAAAACCCTAGAAAAATAAAGGTTGATCACTAAAAATCATTTGATTAGGTGAGTTGGTTATATCTTAGGCCCATTCTCATACATATGGGTTTCTTCCTTGCAAACTTGGATTCTATGTTGTATAAGTTTAAACTCCTTTACTAATCTTCTTAATGGAACTACATCTCCCTTATTCAAATCTAAAGAGGGATTATATAAGGACGTCCCTTGTCACCCTTATTCTTCCTTTTAGTAGTTAATTTCCTTAGAATATCACTTATATGAAACCATAAGAATGAAAATAAATATATTGGGGTCTTTGATTCTATATATAGGTTTCTTAGATTCCAAAATAATGAAATCATTGAATTCTTCCCTTATTACATAGGGGAAATTGATATAGGGCTAAAATATCTAGCCTTTCACTTAAAATACATTAGTATAGTAAACTATATTTACTAGTATGCCTCTTGACAAAATCTAGAGAGAAATTTAAACATGTAATGCAGCTTCTGGTTACTTAAAGGAGGGAAACTAGTTCTAGTCAAAGAAGTGTTAGAAAATTGGAAAGACAGAAATATTTTATTATAATCGATAATTGATTTTAATATTCTTGTGTTCTTATTAATTTTCTTATGGTCTTTTATCTTAGTTTATCAAGAAATTACTAAAACAATAGCACGAAGATCAAGGACACTAGATATAGGTGAACAACTAGGGGAAAATCCCAATCTTGGGGAAAACTTAGTCAACAAATCTTCCTTCAATATTTTCCTTGAGATAATCCAAGACTCTTTACTTAGATAATAACTTCCTCCATACTAAATTATCCCTTTCATTTTTTAGCGGATGATCATTTTCGAGTACTATCTTTGACCTAGATGCAACAGTAGCAGGAACAACACTTCGATGTAGTAGTATCTTTGACCTAGCAACTTCGAGCTTAATGTAACAGCTTCCACCTAGAAGAACTTAGCTCTTCTACCTTGAAGCAACACTTCTAACTTGAAGCAGCACTTCGGCCCTGATGTCGTACTTTGACCATGATGTCATACTTTGACCTTGATGTTGTACTTCGACCTTAATGCTATAACAAAACTTCTTGACATCATAACAAAACTTCTTGATGTCGTAATAGAACTTCTTGATGCCATAAAAAAACTTATTGATGTTGTAACAGAACTTCGACCTTGATGTCATAGCTGAGAAAATCACATGTTTGAGAGAGAGAGAGATAACCCAAAACCTTTGATTATGCAATTCTTCTTCTTCCACTACAACTTCACACTTTTTCATAGCTTATTATAGGAGATCAAACTTGTGTGAGTGATTGTGCTCAAAATCAATCGAACTGCTTCAATATATAGGCTTCTAGTGAGGTCAAAATACCCTTCTTGAGGTCAACTTGATCTTCTTGAGGCTCACATGGTGTGGAAGTGACAAAATTCATTTTTGACTCAAAAATAATTATTTTTACATGATTCAAAAGCCTAAGAATGATCTTATTAAATCTACAATGACTCTAATGACACAGCATAAATCCCATAATTCCTTAATGGGGACTTTAACCTAAAACATGATGACCCAAGCATGAAACCCATGTTTTAATAAGTCATAATAATAATAATAAAATTCTATTTTCATTTGTTTTCATAAGTACAATACATAATGACTAAATACATTTATGAAGACTGAACCTAGTTACATTCTTCAAAACTCCCTCTTAACTAGGGAGGTATTCATAATAATTATAAGGAAGATCTCAAACTATAGGAACTATGAACAATATAGGAACCACAATGCCATGGACTAGATTACTAACTAGGGTAATCGATCCAAGGTCCTCCAATAGTTTAGGCACTCGCAATGTCATGGACTAGATTCCTGTCCAAGGTAATCTATCTGAGTGGGACTAAGATGGACTAAAGATTTCAACCTCTCTAGGTGCCATCGGGTTTTCTTACTAACCATCAACTAACGGATCTAGGTTTGTATCATAGGTCATACCTCTATGACCAACGCTACCCTCCCTACTTCAGGATCTAGACATCAACACAAAGTGTCATCCAGATGTCCTCTTAGGAAATGTGTCTTACACACAAAGCCTCACCACTCTTGATTATTTCAATTGGTAATAAATCCTTCCCAATCAAATTGATCGGTAACAAGAAATATTTCTCTATCAAACTTATCGATAATAATAAGCATGTAAAGCATGGTATCAAACCTCCGAGATATTTACCTGTACAAGCACAACCCTAATCCATAACAAACTCTAAAATGTACATAAATAAAAACAATCGTCTGGGGTATTCTAGACAACTAATGTTGCTTCTCAATTTATCATAGTAGGAATTTCAAACGAATCTTGGCAGAAGATTCATTAATCGTATATCCTCCTTTCCTACTTCACACACAACAAAATATCCTTCTTTTCTTATTTCAGCAGCCCCTTGAAAAACATTCTCCAATTTCTTCTTTCAAGGTGTCTATAATGACTATGATATGACCTCTCTCAACTAGGGAGATCCATTTCATCCAAGCTCCCTCTCAAGTTAGGGAGATTTCTTCTTTTCTATGACATCTGAGAATATTTCATTGCTTCCATTCTTCTCATTAGAGTTATCATTATCATTATAACTTTCTTCATCATGCTTATCAAATGAACATCTTCACCATCTTCAAGATTATGCACCTGCACAACTTAGATAGGAAGTACAACCAAATCAATAGAAGCATGAAGTTAACCATATCATAATCATATAACAATGGAATCATTCGGCATCAGAAATCAAATACATAAACTTAGTTAGGTTCACAGATAATAAGAAACGCACACTATTATACTTCAACTATATGCTAGGGTTTTTCTCATAAAACCCAGATTTCATCATCAAGACTTCTAGCATCTCAATCAAGATAACAATCTTCATTATATCTAAGGTTTCAGTATTTCTTCCAAAGGTACCACATACCTTACTAGAAAATATTGCAAGCCCTAGAATAGATTCAAACAAATATAGTTCTACAATGCATCTAACAACTTTAGAACTCATATGCTATACCTTCACTAGGATTTAGTGACAGATCCTAGATTTCACACATGAACCATTAAGTTCCAACAAATAAAACCAATCATAAATAAAATTCAGATTTCAACAATCTTACACAAATCACAAATTATCACATTGTCATCATATATTAGAGATTTCGCCTTCTGCTAAGGTTTAGTTACAAAACCCTAGAATTCACAAATACTATCATCCTAGAGTATCAAACTTTGACTAGTGCTTAATTCCAAACCCTAGGACTTACGACCATTAACAACTAGGTCAATGCAAATATTTAGTTTTCCATCATCATGAACAAGAATATCATAATTTATTCAAACCCAATGACACAAACACAATCAGACATCTAACATATTTGATTACATGGACAGATATATGCCTATGGTTTCATTCCTATGACATTATCTAAAATGAGGGTCTTTCTCATAAACCCTACCAAGCTCCAGTGCTTCAACACATAACACAAAACCTGTTTTATCAAAACTTCAAAGTTTTGGGATTTTAGACATCACCATTCAACCCTAACAATTTAGGGTTTTCATAATCATACCAAAACCCCAAACATGACAGCATCAAAGCATAAAACATTTTCTTTAGACTTTATCAATAACCCTAAGTAGGCTCGGGATTCACACATTATCATCAACATACACTTAAGTTATGATTTTACAAAGAACTGTTTTAGGGTTCCACAAGAATAATCAAATATGTGAGGAGGGTAGATTTATATAATGATGAATCACCCAATCAAGAATATTTATGATTCAAGAGTGCTAGACACAACAATGTGAGTAATGTAGAATAGATTACCAAAAAGAATGAATATATCATTATCATGAATAGAAAAAAGCTTGTGCTCTAAGGAATACCTTTGACTCTTTAAAAAACTTGTAATCCCAATGTTTTGTCTTGTGAGGCCATCTTTCATAATCCTTGAGTATTCATTAAGCCTTTCCTAAACAAGGAAAATACGAAAACCCCAATCTTGGGGAAACCCAGTCAACAAATCTTCCTTCAATAGTTTTCCTGAGATAATCCAAGACTCTTGACTTAGACATAGAATTCCTCCACACCAAGTCAACCCTTTCCTTTTTTAGAAAATTATCTTTTTCGGGTACTATCTTCGACCTAGATGTGGCAGTAGCAACAACAACACTTTGATGCAGTAGTATCTTCAGCCTAGAAACTTTGATCTTAATGTAACAGTTTTGACCTAGAAGCACTTACATCTTTGACCTTGAAACAACACTTCTACCTTGAAGTAGCACTTCGACCTTGATGTAGTACTTCTACCTTGCTGTTGTACTTCAACCTTGATGTTGTAACATAACTTCTTGATGTTGTAACAAAACTTCTTAATGTTGTAACAGAACTTATAGATGCCATAAAATAACTTCTTGCTCATAACAGAACTTTGACCTTGATGACATAACCCAAAAAATCACACGTTTGGGAGAGAGAGATAACCCAAAACCTTTGATCCTGCAATTCTCCTTCTTCCATTGCAACTTCATACTTTTTCATGGCTTCCTCTAGGAGATCAAACTTGTGTGGTTGATTGTGCTCCAAATGAATCAAACTACTTCAATATATAGGCTTCTAGTGAGGTTAAATTACCCTTCTTGAGGTCAGCTTGATCTTCTTGAGGCCGACTAGGTGTAGAGGTGACAAAATTCATTTTTGACTCAAAAATAATTTGTTTTAGATGATTCAAAAGCCCAAGGAAGGTCTTATTAAATTTACAATGACTCTAATGACTCAACATAAATCTTAGAATTCTTCAATGGGGAATTTGACCTAAAACATGATGACCCAAGCATGAAACCCATGCTTTAATAAGTCATAATAATAATAATAAAATTTTATTTTCATTCTTTTTCATAAGTACATTATATAATGACTCAAATACATTTATGAAGACCGAACCTAGTTACATTCTTCAACAAGAAGTACTTGAATCCATTCTTTTTTATGGTGTGTTACTAGCATCGATTATAAAAGGCATCATAACAAAATTTAATGTTATAGATTCATTTGGTATTGGGAATAAGGAAAGAAAAACATTGGGTTAGCCTCACAAAAAAGGATTTTTATACTAAAATTTCTGGGTGGATGTGGGATAAATAATATATTTGTGTTCTCAAAGTCCCTTGCCACCAAGAATGTCTAGAAGTTCATCTCCGGCATAACATTTTAGGCTCAAATCACAAAATCCCAATACATGCACCAAGATGCTAATCATGATTAAACCTAAAATAATAGGCTTAGGGCACTAGATTTCATGCAAGAAATTTGATAAACTTCCTAATCATTTGATCCATGAGCTAAAACTCAATGGCTACCAAAATCTAAGATACATTTTCCAGGGAAATCAAGACAAAGGGCAACAATGTTAGTTATCATGAAGGGTTATCAATCTTAGAGAAGAAGATATAGAAAATTGAGAGAATTATACTCAAAACCTTTGACGATCGTTTCTTAACTTAGCTGGGGAAAAGGATTATCTTTTTTGATCCCTAAATCCATGGGAAATTACAAGTCGAAAACTAGGTACAAAATATTAGCTTAAGGAGAAAACAAAGAGCCATAGATCTAACATTGGAAGACATTTTGGAAGTTAAAATACTCAAAAACAACAAAAATAACTTTTAATGTGGGTGCTCTTAAACATCAAATCCCTTGCTTGGGATTTCCTCCAAAAAGAAAATTTTGAAAGCCTTGGTAGATGATGTTTGTGTAATATAAACTCTGAAACAAATTCACACTTGATCTTATGTTGCAATTACACAAAAAAGGTATGGATGGAAGCAAACAAAGTCATAAGGGTAAAAAATGCAAGAAATGGCTCTCTTATTAATGAGTCATTTAAAAGACGAAGCTCAAAGAATGAAACATCTCTCTCTCTCTCTCTCTCTCTCTCTCTCTCTCTCTCTCTCTCTCTCTCTCGTGCATGGATTTCATTTAGCAAGAAATTCAATGTTTGTTTGAAGATAAATGGGTTATTCCTCTACAATGCACCATGCAACTTTTGAACATACTCTCTTTCTCTCTCTCTCTCTCGTGCATGGATTTCATTTAGCAAGAAATTCAATGTTTGTTTGAAGATAAATGGGTTATTCCTCTACAATGCACCATGCAACTTTTGAACATACTCTCTGCTTTCTCTCACCAAGAAACTTCACTCTCCCCCATCCACAACTCCCATGGAACTATAAATAAGTACATGGCTTATTTTTATGGTGCTTCTAAAAGAAACCCTATTAAGAGAGGAGCTTGACGCATGTTACATCTATTGAAGGATTACACTATCTCCTTTTATGTTGCCACAAGAAATTTAACAAATATTTTTTTATGAATTATAGGCCCTCAAGCTAATTCTATATTTGGCTTTGATAAAATGCATCTCCTATCTTCAAATCTATTAGGAACCCTCTATTGGTTATACCAACATAGGTCCATCTTAAACTCATATCTATTAACCACCCAGTGGTAAGGTGTAAAAAAATATAATCATCTAATTCTATGCCATTTGTTAATTCCTTCATATTAAATAATAAAATATACATATTAAGAAACTTGACTCCTCTTTATGCTTCATATATCCTATTTTAAGTTGAAACTATTATTATTTATTCTTTTATAGATGTTATCATGTACATGTATACATACATGGTTATTTAATTTTTTGTTATCATAGACATATGTACATAGTTATTTTTTGTTGCCAATAATAACATATCCATATTTAGCTATAGAGCATTGTTACTCTTGGAACAACAAACTATGAATATAGTCCAAACAATTTTTGTTAATTATGAATTAATATTAAAAAAAAAATCTAATTCGTTAACCATTATGAAGAATAAATCAAAAAATTTTTGTTAGTTATTTGACATTAATAAAAGAAAAAAATCTAATTTCGTAACCATTTACAGAGAATAAATCAATTTTATTAACTTTTGTTTAGTGTAAAACTAATTAAATGAATTATTTCTTTCCCTAAATATTGTTATAAATGAAATTTATTTTCCTATCTTGATATGTTATGTATAAAATTTTATTTTTAATCTTAACTCAAGTTATGTATAAAATTATTTTAAATTACACCTCAAATTTAAGTTATATTCAGCTAGAGTAACTTTTATCTCTTAAATCAAGTATATGAACAAGTGTTGACGATAACAGTTCGAGTGCGTAGTCATCCTATTTCTTAATTTTATTATAATAAATATTTAATATTTTTACTTAAAAATAGTAATATTTTATTTCAAAAAAGCAATATTTTTTTGGATAGTGGAATATTATATAATTTAGTACAAAACTACTATATAACCACAGTTCAAGTTATCCCAGTTTCAGCAAATGCAAGCCTGACTTTCATCATCCTTATTCAAGAAAATTAGGGGACTTGTGGAATAACCCACTAGTGG
>APFE030754172.1:51704-73525 GCA_000404065.3 Pinus taeda
GACTTGGAATAACCCACTAGTGGTCTATAAGGAGGTAGGCGCTGGTGGTAAAGGGCAAGCTTTCACTCTTGCAAGATACCTCTAGTTCTTGAGAGAGGTTAACCTGTTTCCTTATGTCCAAGGAAAACGGACTTTTAGCCACCCAAAAACAGTTTTAGACCATACTCCAGACCCCAAAAAGATCATACTCAAAACCCTTGTAATTACAATTTTCAAAAAAATTAGTATTTTGAAAATTAGTGTGAACATTTTAGTTAGAGCCAATTGCCAAATTTTAAGTCTAACCACATCTCCTAAACGTCACGACGAGCGGTCATGTTCAAGCAAAATGCATTTCCAAGTCAAAAGATGTCAAAATATTACATATAATGCAGCATTTTGTGGGTCATATTTTCACGAAGCGCTTGGACCAGCCATGGATGCGAGCAAGATTGTGAAATATTTCATTCTGTTTTCTTTCTGCATGTTTGTTAACAAGTTGGTTTTAAAATGTGTTACAGAGTTGGGACTAGGCAACTTCATCATCCTTTCCATCGCCATTTCTAGCGGAACGCTGCTCATTTTGAACCTAGTATTCGCCTTCTCCACATTTATTAACAAACGCCTCCAGTCCCTGGAAGTCCCCTTCATACGCCCCTTGGCTCCCTTGTGGCTTCTTGCGGCATACTCCAACAACGTATTCCTCACCTTGCTGTACATAGAAAAGTTTTGCAAGATCGCATTGTGGAGCGTACGCATGGCATTATATCCCGTGAAGCTTTTCGACGCCATTGTTGGCTCTCACAACCATTACAGCATAATGGCATACCTAAAGTTCATCGACCTCTACCTGGAACTCACGGTGTTCGTCGCAGTAGCCGGGGCGTACCACTATTTCCAAGCCGAGACCCGCTTTCTTGAGCGCTCGCTAATCCTGGAGAGAAGAGTTCCTCGCTTGCGGTATGGGGATCTGAGGAAGGCGGAGACGAAGAACGGGGAATGCGTTATCTGCCTAGAATGTTTCAGAAGCGAGGACCTTGTTAGGGTTGTGAGTGCGTGTAAGCATTGCTACCATGTGAAGTGCATTGATAAGTGGTTCAAAGAGAACCATAGTTGTCCAATCTGTAGAGCAAACCTCTTGCCTCCGGAATACGAAGTTGAGATATAGGTGTGGGTTATCTATGAGATATACGAGGTTTAAAGGCAGTGGAATGAGTTGGGGTTGTGTGTTACATGGGGATGTTCATGATTGGATCCAATCTCGTCTCCTCCAATGGCATCATCTCACTCTCGATCAGGTTTATTTTTTAATTCAATATTCTAATCCTCACCTAAAATCATCTCAACATTGAAAAAAAAAATTAAATATTAAAATTAACTTTTAGCTAGGAGCCAAGAAAGAAATAAGGGATCCAATCTCGTCTCCTCCAATAGCATCATCTCACTCTTGATCAAGTTTATTTATTAATTCAACATTCTAATCCTCACCTAAAATCATCTCAACACTGAAAAAAAAATTGTAAAATATTAAAATTAGCCCTTACCTAGATGATCCTAGCAGCCATTATAAAAACGTATAATTTTGGTTCATGACTAGTACTCTTATAAAACTGATAAAATAAAATAGATATATATGGTATATGGTTTTAATAAATAGATATATTCAGTTTTAAAAAGTTAGATCAAAATATAGGGTATTTTTATTTGTTAATTAAGTTTTCATTTCCATATAAATATAGAAATCTAGTTTAAAAATATGAAATTATTTATATCAGAGGTCTCTATATATTTTTTAATTTTAATTTTGTTTTTTAAACAATTTTTATAAAAATAAAATTTTTCAATATTGTAAATATTCATTAATACTACAAAATTAAAAAAATAAATAAAAATTATAAATTGAAATTCATATCCTCAACCTCTTGTTTATGAATTAACTATAGACTTAAAGAAACTTACAAAGGGAGAAGCCCTTCCTTTCACTAGTCATCCTCTTTCTCGTTACATTCCTTGAGAATATGCGTGGAGGATAGCTACACCTACTAAATATACTACAACTACTAAATATATCTTTTGATTGAGTTGGTTATAGCATAGGCCCATTGTGATACATATGGGTTTCTGCCATGCATTTGTCACTTGGATTCTAAGTGGTATAAGTTTGACGCCCTTTGTTATTCTTCTTAATGGAGCTACATCTCTCATCTTTAAAACACTCTTGATCTTCTTTCCGGTAGTTGAGTGTCTCAGCATATCACTAAATGCATTCTATACCAATGGAAATATGGTATATATATTACTATATAAGTTCATATAGTAATATCACGCTTTTTATTTAGGTTGATGACATACTAGTGTTTTGTGGATGTTTAATAAATAAGATTGAAAATTTTTGTAAGATGATGCATCTCTTTTAGGAAACCACAGCATGATAATAAACATATTAAGTCTTTAGATTTTATTTCTTAGTTTCTTAGATTCCAAAATAGTTAAATTAATGATTTCTCTCCTTATTAAGTAAGGGTGATTGGTACAAAGTTAAAATACCCAGTATTTTGCTTCAATTTAGTTAGTACAATAAACTAGATTCTTTAGTAAGGGTGATTGGTACAAAGTTAAAATACCCAGTATTTTGCTTCAATTTAGTTAGTACAATAAACTAGATTCCCTAGTATTGCTTTTGGACAAGCTAAAGAAAATTTTAAATATCTAGTACAACATATGGTTATTTTAGGGAGGTAAACTAGTTCTAGTCAAATAAGTCCTTAAATCTATCTTCTAATAAGTTTTTAAATCCATCCTCAAAAAAGTGTTTAAATCCATTCATATTTATTGAATGTCACTAGCATGTATCCTAAAAGGCATCATAGACAAAGAAAGACAACTGTGCTTTAGATTCATTTGGTTTTGGGAAGGGGCAAAATTGGTATAGTGTCCATGAAAATCAAGACATAGAGCAACAATTTTAGTTATCATGGACAAAGATTGATCTTAGAGAAGAATATCTAGACATTTAGGTGAATTATAATCAAAACCTTAGATGATCCTTTGTTAACTTAATTGAGGAAGAAGATCAATGTGTTTGGTCCCCATATCTATTAGAAAATACAAGTTAAAATTTGGGTATAAAGCATATGCTCAAGGAGATATGGAAGAGCCATAGGTCTAGTGGTATAAGATGCTTTGGAAGTTAAATATGCAACAAAAGCAAAAAAAAATCATGCTTGGATCAAGAAAAATACATTTCATGGGGGGATTCTTTATTGGTTAGGGTAGTTCCATCTTAAACTTATATTTATTAAACACCAAGAAAGATCAAATTTCTTAAAGTGAATTTTTTTATCATTTAATTTCATGTAATTTATTAATTCCTTCATATAAATTCTAATTTAAGATGAAACTATTTTCATATATACATATATGGTGTTATTTAATTTTTAATCACAAAATTTTCATATTTAATTGTATAATATCTTGATAGCACATTGCTACCTTCAATACCATTAACTATAAATAATTTTTATTTTTTTTAATAATTATAGAGAAAAGAAATTATATTTTATTAATAATTTAGGAGAATAAATAAGACCTCGTTGCTTTTTTAATATCAATAAAATAAATGTTTTTTAATAATATTTTGGTTTTTATTATTATACTGGATAAAAAAAAATAATAATAATAAAAAAAAAAATCTAATTTTAATTCAAAAACCTAAATCTAAAATTACTTTAACATCAACTTATATTTCTTTCACTTTAAAATCGGCTTATGTATTATCAAACACTGTATTTTCTTATGTCACTTTTAGATATATTTAAAGGTCGGGAATAAAGAAACAGAATGATTATATAAATTGATATTAATATGGAAAAGAAGAGTCTAAAATAATCACAAAATATCATGTATTTTGAGTTTAAACTAACGTAAAAGAAGTGTATTCATTTCTTCACTTCTCTAAAAGACTATAGAGGATATTGATGTGCCTTGTATAATTGGAGTGAAAAATATTTTCTTTTATTTTGTAAAAATAGTTATAATTATACAAATTACCATCATTGAATTATAATAATATTTTTTAAAAGTGTATTTTAAAATTTATTTTTTATTTTTTTAGATTTTTTTTATTTTTATTAATAAATAAGTGATAACAACATAAAAGTTAGGCGGCCTCAACTTACTCATGTTGACCATCTAACTACATGATAAGTCATCCAGTAGAAAAAATAATAAATCTTTCTACCTAAGCTATATAAGTTTGTATATCATATCCATACTCTACTCTATTTGTCTGTAAATATATATGACTTCAAATTGAAAAGTAAAATCTATCCACATAAGTACTAATCAAAAATGAAAATTAGCAAACATTCTAATCATCCTACTTGATAGAGGCGGATTCAAACAGAGTTGGTTCCTTGTCATTGGAACTAGACAGTGTCTCTCTGAGAACAAACAAGGGAATTTTTTCTCCATGCAGTTGAGGCATATATCTTGTTTTTGCATTTGGAATTGCAGCTTCTGGAAATCATGTTTGTATTTGGGAAAGTCCTATACAATTGTCACCATGCTCACTAAAATTTTCTCCCTGGCCTTGTCAAGGAGACTTTTCATAAGCCAATACAAGTGCGGGGTCTGCTTGAACTATGTCACTCACCCTCGAGTATGCCCAAGGTCTGGCATGAGCACGCATCAATCCTCCATCTCTATATCTATCGTGTTGGCCTAGCGATTCAAGTTGGCTTCCAATTCCTCAATCAACCTTATGATCTCCTCGTTGCCCCCTTCCCTGTACATTGTGGTCGCTTTATTAATGGGGTTAGCGGCCAATTTTTGGCCTCTTCACCCACTCGAGGAGTTGTGCTCATCCGCTTGCTCAGCCACCTAAAGTCTCTTGCCTCAACCCTTAGCCTTCACTACTCTTGCCATCACTACACAATCCTGCAGCTTGGTAAGGAAATTAAATTGACAAATCCCTAAGAAAGTGAGGGAGCGAGCCTAGGAATCCTTCATGCTCGGGAGGGCCTAACTCTCTATGCACCTGCTATGGGAGAAAGAAACCAAAATTGACATAAAATTAACCTCTGTCTCTCCACCACATGCAGACCTTGCAACCATCTAAAATCTATCACCCCACCCAAGCATGAAATCTCTTGCCCCCAGGCCCATTTGCATAATAACTAGAAACAAAAATCTTGAGCCCCCGATGACCAACTCTTGCACCATTATAAAAATTCCCTTTCCCCAGATGACACACAACCACTACAATGACCTCGCGGTCACTTTGACACATGCCATGGGTGCGTTGCCCTGAAATCCAGCAAGCCACAGACCCATTTTCATAGCAACCCGAAATGAAAATTTCCAACCCCTCATAACCAATTCTAGCATCATTATAACAATTCCTATGCCTCAGGTGATGCACCACCTCCTCAACGACCTTGCAGATACTAGGGCGATGCAACACTTCAATCGTGACCTCGCAGACATGTCGACACAAGCCTTAGGTGCGAGGCCTCGAAAGTCAACCAACCATAGGCCTATTTTCATAAACCCCAGTAACCATTATTTTGAGCCTGGCATTGTCAGCTCCAGCATCCTCGTGAAAATTATGAGACCCCAGTTGACACTACCACGCAATAGAAACATCACAAACACTTTGACACAATCCATTGGTGTACAACCCCATAAGCCAGCCAGCCAAGTCACCCCCATAATCCACAGTAAAGCAAGCTCCGAAAGTAAAACCAAAACTAAAATCACCCCAACCACTGACCCCCTAGTCTTTGAACCAAGCTAGATAGTAGGACTCCCCAAGGTTAACACCCCTCCCTTAGAGCCCAGTTAACCCCATTTGGGAGAGGAGGATCTCATATCTAATTGACACTGAAGTGGTTCGAGTGAGGATAAAATCCTTCTTCCAAACAACTAACATCATACATTTCCCCCAGCCCAATTGACCCCTTCTCACTAGACAATTTCCCCTGCGCAGAACCCAAATACAAAACCAAACACTTGAATGCATGATGGAGGGGGGAAAAACATGTTACATACCTGATTTCCCTCACTTGGAGCTTAAGGATCCGCCGGTGCTTCTGGAGACATGGCGCTTTGCTGTTCACAAAGTCCCTTTGTCGAAATCACTACACTACCCTCATTTGGGCGTGGAAACAACCTACAACCCTGCCACTACAGTTGCCACCAGACTAAAAACTTAACAAACTACATGTGCCACCTTCAACTACATTGATAACCTTATACATTCAGAGAGCCACTGCACCCATCACCTCGAGTATATGGGGGGCGATGGTGGTGTACCTCGACATACTTATCATTTAAACTACCTTGATGGGGATGCCCTTCGACTTGCACCTTGATCGGGAGTTTGGTTTGATGTTTTGAGGCACTCAGAACTTTGTCTCCTGTCGTACTCTAGGATCTCCTCCAAGGCCCGGAACCTCTCATCCCTGGGTTGAATTGGCCAAGTTTTCTCAAGAGGGTCATTTGGATGGGCACACCGCCAGTTTGCTAGGAAGTTCGTCAGTCTATTGCCCTCCCTCCTTACATGACTAGCAATTATATAGTCAAAGTTGAGAATAAGATCTCCCATCTCTTGGACTAATCTATCAACTCTCCAATTGTGGCTGAGCTTATCCCATTTGGTTCCCTGACTCAGTTTTTTCACCATGTTAACTACTAACCTAGAGTTTCCTTTTACTACAATATTTCGATAGCCCATTTTGATAGCTTTTTGGAGGCCTTGTCTAACAATAGAAAATTAAGGTTCATTGTTATTAGCATAAACATAGTGTTCTACATAAATAAGGTTGGTTTGGGTCCTGGGATCTCGGAAGAGACCTCCCAGTCCTGTAGGGCTCAGGTTACCCTTCGATGCTCCATCAAAACTCAAGTTGAAAAGCCTCTTCGAGGGGGAAATGAAGTAATTGAGTGAGTCCACTCCCCGCAATATGAACTTCCAGGAGGATGGGGTGATCATCGTCGGTGATAGGTTTAGCTAATGCATAATTCCAGCCTCGTGGGGGGCCACTTGCCAGTCCTCATGATGCCATATTTTTTCCAAGGTTGTTTGCCAAATGTTCTAGATGAATCCTTCCCAAACAACCTCCTCAGGAAGAAGGTGGTTCATAAAGCAAGCCCCCAGGCTCTGTTGAGCACAGAAGTAGAAAATATGTTTTTCCACCAAAGGAGGATGGTTTCTAAAATTCTTTGGTTATCTCAATCCATTCTTTCGAATAGATCCTCCATCTATCACCACTTTTGTTCAACAAATGAGATGGAGTTGAGCATATGTTCCAGATCTTCATTATGATGTTTAGATAGCATGCAAAATTATGGACCATGGATACCCTGTTGTTGAAGTTGATCCCAGGTTAGAATGCAACCCTTGCACACTAGCCATAGGATCTAGGTGACCTTCGGACAACAACCTCCTTTCCAAATCTTCTTCCATATGGGATTCTCATGGCCCAATTCATGACCTATCCTTAGATTATAGGCCTCCTTGATAGTAAAAGTTCCTTTTGTGGTATAACCCCATAGCAGGATGTCTGGTCCATTTAAGATAGAAAGCTTTCTATATTATAATTCACTGTCTAGCTCACTCCATTGTTTCGACTCAAGGGCTTGGGCCGAATTTGAGCACTCCTTCCATTTCCTCCATCCTTCACTAGACTGTTATTCTTTCCAAAATTTATCTACTGTGTGAAAGTTCCTGCCATTTGTGTACATAAGAGGGCACTTAAGTTTTGTCTTCCAAGATGTTTATCCCACTGTTGCTAAGAATATTGCCAGAACAAGGTTGTTTCCCCACTTCTGATTTCCTAGAAGACATGTTGTTGTATGAGGTCTCTATTTTGGACTGTCATGTTCCAAATAGTCGATCCTTTGGGGGGCTCATGATATCTAAGAATATCTTTTGTTCGAGCTGGCATGTTGTATTTTTGAGTCTGTATTTGTTTCCAAAGATCAGGGTCACCTCCTATCCAATGCCACCATAGTTTAACTCGCATTACTTGATTCAGGATATAGGGATCTCAGAGGCTTAGACCTCCTTCCATATTATGCTTGGTTAAGATAGGCCATGATACCAAAGCACATTTCTTTACTTGCAGATCTCCTCCCCATAAAAAATTCTTAAAATTTTCCACCATCTTTGAGCAGGAGGTTTTTGGCATGACCATCCCTGAGAGTTGATATATCAGAATAGATTGGAAAACTAGTTTAGGAAGCACTATATGGCCTAGCAAGTTTAAAAATCTAAAGGCCCAACTACTGAGTTTCCCACTGATTCTTTGGAGCAAAGATTTCCAGCAAGAGGTTTTCAGGGAGTTCACTCACAAGCGAATTCCCAGATATTTGGATGGTAGAGAGCCAATGCCGAACCCAAGAACCTGAGAAAGGTATGATAGGATAGTCTCTGGGGTATTGAAGAAGAAAAATCAAGATTTTTCATTATTTATCATGGTCCCAAAGGCTTCCATAAAGGCTAGGAGAGCCTCTTTTATGCAGTGAGCATCTCTCAATGGCACATGACAGAAGAGCATGATGTCATCCACAAACTGTTGATAGGTGATTTGGAGTTCATTACCCCATAGCTGCAAGCTCTTGAGCTGAGATTTTTTGGGTTTAGTTTTCAAATATCAGCCCAGACCTTCTACAACAATGATAAAAAGGAACAAATATATGGGGTCACCTTGGCGAAGGCTGCATGAGGGGTTAAAGGTATGGGAAGGAGAACCATTAAGAAGAATGGAGAACATGGGGGAGGAAATCATAGCAGAGATCAAATTGATCCATCTCTGATCAAACCCAAAGGAATTGAGAAAATTGTTTAGGTAATCCCAACTTAATTAGTCATAACCTTTAGAGAGGTCCAACTTTATCATCATGCCCTAGAGTTTCCAATGCTTTAGGCAGAGCACAATCTCCTAAGAGGTGACAAATCCATCTAGGATTTTCCACACTTCCACAAAGCAATTTTTTTCCTGAGATATAAGGTTAGGGAGTAGAGGCTTGAGACGTTTGACGATCACTGTGACTATGATCTTATATATGACATTACAAAGAGCAATGGGTCTAAAGCTCTAAGGATATTTAGATTTAGAGTATTTAGGAATTAAAGCAATAAATGTAGCATTTAGGCTAGGACATACCTTTTGGTTATGGCGTCATTTTTCTACTACCTCTAGGATATCGTACCCTATAAAGCTCCAAGTAGCCTTAAAAAATTCCCCCATAAATCCATCTGGTCCTTGGGCCTTATTTTTTGCCATTCCTTTGACTACCTCCTCAACTTCTTCCAATGTTACTGTTCTCATGAGGGCTAGGTTTTGGTCCCTTGAAATAAGTTGAGGAATGTTCATCATAATCCTTTGTATAGCCTCTAAGTGGTCTTGGGACGGTTCTGATAGGAGGTATTTGAAATTATCCACAAGCGTATCCTCCATTTCCTCATGTCAGACTAGTTGATTCCCTATTGTGTCCTTTAAAGAGTAGATCTGGTTATGTTGCCAATGTTGAATCATAAGTTTATGGAAGAACCAGGTATTCCATTCACCTTCATGTAGCCATTTGAACCTTGATTTCTACTTCCATAGTATCTCTTCTTGCTTTCTTCATTCCTCTAGCTTATTGATTAATCGCCCTTCCTCTTCCACAATATTTTTAGAACTGCCATGTTGGATGATCTGTTGTTGGAGATCTTGGATTTTATTAAATAGTTGTTCCTAGCCTTTCATGATATGACTGAACTCTTCCTGGTTCCATTTTTATCTTGTGTTTGATCTCCTTTAACTTCAATTGAAAGGTATGCATGTGGTTTCTTCCTTTCTATTCAATGTTGTTCCACCATCCTTTTATTTTTTTCATTAAGTTGGGATTTCTTTACTAGAAGGCTTCGAATCTAAATGGGCAATTATCGGGTCCTATTTTTAAATCCTTTTCGAGGCATATTGGCCAATGATAAAATCCCATCTAAGGGAGGATTGAGGCCTCAAAGAAGATATCCCTGCTAATCACTTACTCCGAGATCAGAAACCAATCCAACTAGGAGGCGATTTAATGGACTCCTCCCCATCTGTTGTTCCAAGTATAAACTCTATTATTCATCTATATATCCACAAGTTGGAGGTCTGCTATTAGATCCCCAAATGCTTCCATGTATGCCTCTGTTTGACAGATCCCTCCCTTCTTTTCTTCTGGTGATGGTATTATGTTGAAATCGCCACCTACTATCCAGAGATCTTCTCGCACTTGTCATAATTTTGTGAGGTTCTAGAAGAAAACGCCCTTTTCTCTTGGAATGTGAGGCCCATACACCTCTGTCAAGAGGACCGAGTCTCTGGATCCAATATGGCGAAATTTTCTTAAGAGTATCCTTGGCAGACTAACCCAGTCCTTGAATATTATTTCCGTCAGGTTCCAGATGATAGCCAAGCCTCCAACACTGCCTATAACATCCTAAGCCACTAGTTCATAATGGGGTTTTCAACTCTTCAATATTTCCTTAAGCTTCAATTTAGTAATCTTAGTTTCTTGGATCACCATGATGCTTGGCTTATCTCTTCTAAATATGTCCTTCAAATGCCTTTGTTTTCCCCTGCTGTTGACGCCTCATACATTCTAGGATGTAATTATCATTTCAAGGGTTTATTAATTTGGTGGAAAACCGTTGACAATGGCACCACCATTCGAGAGTTTGCTAGTGTTTCTCCTACCATCTGGATGGATTCAATCAAGTTTTTCCTTCCTCACTTCTTCGCTCCTTTCCCTTGAGGTCCTTATTCCAAAATTTGGCTCGCTTTCGATCCTAGATGCTCCCATTGGTTAGTAGCTATCATTCCCTGCTTCACATAGTATTGTTGAAAAGTGTTTTTGTATAGATGCTTCTAATCCTCTAGGATGAATCACTCATCTAGATGTCGCCATTCATTCAATAGTATTTTCATCACTTGTTCTTTTCTGTTGAGATCCTCCTTTTGGCTATAGATCTCCATGTTACTTTGGTCCACCATTGGCATGGTTACTTCTTTTTCCTAGGGTTCCTCTTCCGCTTTTATTTTAGTAGTATTCCCCCCTTTTGAGGGGTTAGGTGATTTTCTAGGCCCATATTTCCATTAAGGATTTCCACTCCCTCCTCTTCCTCCTGAAGGATATTGTAGAAATTGTGGTTTCATAGGCCTTTTCTGCTTGGAGGTTGGTTGGAATTTGGTTGGTTCCTCTGGTTTTTTTTCTTTCTTTGAACTTCTTGGAAACCTTATATGTCTTATTTTTTTTGGTATGGCCATTTGCATTAGATTCTTCTTGCGATTCAAACTGGTTTAAAAGGAATTCACGGAACAAGTGCCCATACTCATGGCATCTACGACATCTTAAAGGTATGTGCTTATAGTCCAAGGGTTGTTGCCAAACCTCATCATGGTATTCTAGCTCTATGAATTCAAGTAATGCCTCTATTATATTCATGTAGACACAAATTTGGGCATAAGAGGTGTACCTTTCCTTCTGCGTTGAATCTGCGACCTTGACAAAGTTTTTGATGGAGTTAGGAATCCCTTCTTAAAACTTTGGATCCCAGAAGTTAAACAACAGTGCAAATAATCAGACTTAGACTGGCACTGCTAAGATTTTCTCCTAATAAGGTTTATAACATTCTTCATAATCTCATAAAGAGACCCGTGTTGTTAAAAAAGTATGGACCATCTTCGAAAATTATTTCCTTATCTTCCGGATTGGTGAAACTCAATGTAAAAAAGCCTTTAGCTCCTAGCTTCAGCTCAATATGGCCTTTTGGCTACCATTTTTGTTGGATCCATTTAACCAAGTCCCTTTCTGTCAACCACACAACAATAAATTTACATATTAGAATGCTTTAGCCTTTGGAGTCATCGAACGAGGTGTAGGAATTCCCGGACAGCCAAAACTGACCAGAATCCAAGCAAAAAAATTTCAAAAAATCTTGTAGAGACAATGTTTTAATCATGTTTTTGATGGTGGAAATGGATTCAGCACCATCAAAAATGTCTAGAACACTTAAAATTTTGAAGTTTAACAACTATAACTTGGATTTACAAAAATCCTTGCCGAATTTTCTCTAAATATAACAGGAATTTCTGTAACTTTCCGGACAACTCCTCCACCTTGGTAGACTATGCGTCAACCTTTTGGCTACCATTTTTGTTGGATCCATTTGACCAAGTCCCTTTGTGTCAGCCACAACCCAATAAATTTACATATTAGGGCATGGTCCTTCATTTACATCCTGTATGTCTCGAGTTTGTTGTTGGGTATGAAAAATCTCAGTTTTTTGGCAGTCCTTGGAATACACTGACCTCGGAAAATTGTTTTCCATTGGGCTCTGAGAACTGGAGGTCCTTTGTTGCTGCCACCGTGATTGCATGCCCTCATCGCTCCTTGACTGTAGAGCAAACCTCTTGCCTCCAGAATACGAAGTAGAGATATAGGTGTGGGTTACAATGAGATATATGAGGTTTAAAGTCACTGGAAGGAGTTGGGGGTTGAGAGTTAATTATGGAGTTATCCTATTTAATGGAATGTTCAGCAAGCATCTAGTTTCACTTCCTCATTTTTTGCAATCTTATTGAACGCATCTCTCATGGTCAGGTGCTTTTTAATCCAATATCAAAATGAACCCTCACCTAATGTCATCCTGCATCGGAAAACAGTAAAAAAAAAATGAAAAAAAGAGTTAATGATAATGTTTATTTATTTATTTATTTATTTATTTATTCAATTTATATAAAAATTAAGAAAATATATCTTATATATGTGGTTGATTTAAGTGGTTAATGTAAGTTGTCTTATTATATTTTTATATTTAATTTTAAAATTTTAGAGCATAAATATATAATTTTAATAATTATTTTTTATTTAAAAGAGTCGGATTTAATGATATAAAATATGAAGTTTTTATTTTGAGTTAAATTTAATTTCTAGAGTATTTATATTAAAAGTATATATAAATAGAACACAATATATTTCTTTATTAATGGAAAAAATTTAAACTTTATTATTGAAAGTAATGCTCACATGACTTCCAAGTTGTGGTAAGTTGTAATTGTGTGAGTTCCTAGGTTATTAGTTGTATTAGGTATTTTTATTAATCTAGATCCACTATTCCATGATCTAGAAGTTTTGTTTATTCTTATATATGTACATTTTGTGGGATCAATCAAATCAAGTGTGATTTGTGTGTAATAATGTACCCTCTTCCAATTTCTTACATGGTAACGAAACTGGTAATGGCTTAAGAGGGATAGGATGATGTGAGAGAACTTTGAGCATTAATGATCCTCTATAAGTAGATTTAAGAAGGATATTATTTATCGTATGAGTAATTTTAGTGTGTGTGTGTTGTGTTCAAACCCTTTTTTGATTCGAACCCCCATTTTTCGAAATTGAAGAGAGTTGTAACTCGATTGTCAGAAGTGAAAATCCATGCACACTATCAAAGGAGGAGTCACTTCTGTGATTTATTTGTTTTGTCCATCTATTTTATTTTCTGGAGGAGAGAGATCGACTTCTAATTGTGTTTGGGAACATGCTGCATCAGTCAATTTGCATTCTTTTTTCTTTGTATTTCATGGTTCTCCCAGATCTTGGTCACTTTGGTTTCTCTTTGATCACCCTGATTTAAATTGGGTGGACACCCATTTACTTTTAAAAGAGAAACCCACAGCACAAGATTGGATATCAAGTTTAAGAGGTCTTGGGATCGAATCTGAGTAGAAAGAAATCTTAATTGGTAAGCATTTGAGCATCACAAAAAGAATGAGTACAACCATGGAAACTATATCACCTCTTTCCAAATATAAGCTTGTGTTCTTGAGAAATCATTTCATTGACAAGACGAGCATTATCACTTGCTTCATGCATGATAAGTTTGGCTACACATATCAGGCTACCATTGGTATCGATTTCTTGTCAAAGACAACGAGCCTTGAGGATTGAACTATTCGTTTGTAGTTGTGCACCCGTTTGGTGATGGTAGGAAGTTACATGAAGTATGCATTGATTGTCAAACCAATGGCGACAATGATTTGAGCATGTGTTATCACCAAACTTTGCAGCAGAAGCCTGGAGTGTGGTTGTGCCTTGCTATTTTATGATCTGAATGTGAGATTTCCAATTTGGCCCTCTATTACAAAGGAACTCTCATTATTTGAGATGAAGCAGATTTGATACTAATAAGTGATAAGGAGGTGATATTTATCGCACTATTGGCCAAAGGGAGTTGTGTTGTTAGTAAACACACATACGAGAAATAGTCTATATGGGGTATTATATGGTAAGAGTATTCATATTTCTAAAGTTTTTAATATTACTATGTTGTAATGCGCTATTGTAAAATTATAGTCTATGATTTATGTGCTAAAAAGAAAAAAACAAATGAATAACCACAAAGAATTGACCAATTATTGAATAGATTAATGTGACCTATCATGCTCCGAGAGAATTAGTCACAGGTAGTTCTGAATAACGTCAAGCTGGTGTGACTCGTCATGTTCTGAGAGCATCATTACAAGTTATTTTATACAATGTCAAGTTGTATAATTTTTTGTTGAAGACATTTTATACTCATAATATTATCCTAAATAGCTAGTAAATATATTGGAAGCCCATATATTCAACAGATGGGGCCAATTCCATAGGATGCTTCAGTACTGAGACTGAATCGTTGTGCTCCGAGAGGTTGAGAGGAGTTAATCCTACAAAGTAAGTCAATGATGGCCTGAAGTGGTTATGTCTTAAATGGATCAAGTGGGAAGCTCAAAAGTGTGGTGAAGAAAAGAGCAGAAACCGTAGATTTTAGACTATATATAAGTGCTAGTGATGATCATATTAGACAAATTTAACAGAGATTCATTTATTGTTGTAATGCCTATTTTATTTATTTGTCATGTAATCATTAAGGGAGGGTATTGGAAGTAATGCTTCCATGACTTCCAATTTGTCATAAGTTGTAATTATGTGAGTTCCTAGGTTATTAGTTGTATTAGTTATTTTTAGTGATCTTGATCCACTATTCTTAGATCTAGAAGTATCATGTATTCCTATATATGTAATTTTTGTGAGATCAATAAAATCAAGCGAGATTTGTGTGTAATAATGTTCTCTTTTCTAATTTCTTACATTCCACATGACATAATAGCCCCTTTTTTTAATTATAACTTTATAAAATAAAATTATACATGGAAGTGTATATAATTGGAGTAGCTTGTAATCCAAACAAAAAGAAATCACCTCAAGGAGAAACTTTTCCAAACATTTACCTTTACTTTCTATCCAAGGAAAAAAAACTACCATATTTCATACTTGCCATATTGAAATAACAAATTTTTTTATTGATGTACACCTTAGAAAACATATTTCCTTCAATATTATAGATAAGATTAAAACTAAAGAGAAAATTTAAGAAAATTATAAGTGGAATTCTATAGCCTCAACCTCATATACATCAATGAACTAGTAAACTTCAAAGGAATGTATAGGGAGAAGGAGCACTTCTTTTGACAACTCATCCTCTTTTTAGTGGAATTCATTTAGAATATGTGTGAAGGATAGCCACTAAAAATATTGAATCAAAGAGAGAGTTTTCAACTATTGAATCAAAGAAAGAGTTTCCAATAATAGCCACTCAAGCCAACCATTACCATTACCATTTTTTTAAGAGCCTAATTTATGACTAGCCTGTAGTCACCCATTACCTAATGCTTTTTAATTTACTTAATATCTAGGTTTTCAAATTTTCAAATTATGTTTTACCTATATTTTTCTATAATTTACTTGTAAATTATGTTTTTTGAATTCAACCCTTTCCTAGGGGAATATATTATGTGAAATAAATGGTTGTGGTTAATGAATAAAACCAACCCATCCCCATAGATTTTCAAATCACACTAGTAGCCATAAAAGGATTTCATAATCAGTTTTTGAAATTATCAGCACCCTTTTTTGGGGTCTTAATATCCATTATATATTCTTGAATCAATTTTTCTATCAACACTAGCTATCATTTCCGTAAGAATGTCCCTATCTTAAAAAGTTCTCATATACAATTCCACAAAATACTATGCATCATGGTCTCGGGAAAGATCCATATTCTTTTATTCATTTATATAGGATCCAATATTTAACACATACTTCTAAGATTGGGCTATTCCACGTTGATTTCAAATAGAATGTCATAAAAAAACTAAACGACACACCTAAAGTGCATAAGAACAAGAGTTAAAAGGGTGATAAATGGATTCTACCTCAAATTTGCCACCATTGTCCCATGTAAAAATTATATTCATTAGTGTCAATATATTGTAATTCTACACTTAATTGATCCATATACTTTCCAAATCTTGTCCCACCACAAACTAATCTCTCATTCATCTCATAATGATAACCTAGCTTTGTTGTGAAATCCCTTGTCCTTGGATTTTTATACTAGTAGAGAAAGATCCCATCATCATCTCTTAACCAGATAAAACCCATGCATAACAAGCTCAAAAAACCATGCCACTTTTCTATTGAATCTCCAATCAGACCCAAACTATCTTTGTTTTTCCACTTTTCCCATACCATAATTTGAAGACAACGAGTTTTTGCATCAACTAAGGAAAATATGCCCTAGTTATGGAGAGATCAAATCAAATTCTTTAATAGTATTTAATCAATTCCAATCTTAATCGATGGATCTTGATTGATTATGACTATGGATCCATCCCCTACACACCATGTAATGCATGGGCCTATTAAAGGATAGTAGAATATCAAGGTTTTCCAAATTTGTTAACCCTTACTTTTAATATTTCCTTCATAATGTGTATGCCTGCTCCATTGAGAGACCTTTTAAATATTTGCAAGGCGGGACTCTTCCCCAAAAGGTCCCACTTTTCATTAGATGTCATAGGGAGATATTGTTAAGGAATACAGGAAGATAAGAATTCTTTTTAACCCCCATCCCCACATTTTTTTTTCTTTTGCTATATTCAACCACTTAATTAAAGGAATTCCATCTACCTGTTGGATTTCTAGCCAAAGGAAGTGAAACCTGACCATTTTAACTTTAGTCAAAATACCTTTCAGAATAGTTTCCATGCAAGTCCAATAAAAGGGGATACTTTATGATATTGACTTTACCAAATAACAATTTCCCAACTCTAGAAGAATCTTGTTCACTTAGGCCAAAATATGTGCCTCTATTTATTTAATTAACCATATCCAACCATCATACTTTTACAAATTCAACTTGAAGTGGAAACCTAGATATTTTAAGTCTTCATCCATAGATCTTGATAGGAAAGGAAACTAAAATGGTAGCTAATCATGAGCCCACATTGAAAGATTTCTCCCAGTGATATGGGACATAGACTCATTAACCGCAATTCGTTTTGCACATTTATATAGATCCAAGATCCTCATGAAAGCTTGAATTCTTGCTAAATAACCATACCCCATAATTAGAATATCATCCGTGAACAAAAACTGAAATAAAGATTCAACATCTAAGACTTTGACTACTTGTATCTCCCCCCTTAGCTCTATTTTTTTCATCAAACAATTAATATATTTAGCATCTAACAAAAATAAGAATTGTAACAAGGGGAATCCTTGTTTAAGGATTATTGAAGCCTAAAAAAGCTAGGAAAGGTCACCATTAATCAGAACTATAAAGATTTCCAACTGGACAAACTTCATGGTCCATGTAAATATGTTAATGTCAATACCCATTTGGATCAAGATAAGTCGTAGAAAGTTCCATATTACTCTATCACAAGCCTTTGACAAGTCAATATTAGGAGCCACTAACAACTACTTAGACAATTTAATGGAATGGAGCACTTGCTATACATGTGCCACAACATCATGAATATGAATACTATGGAGGAAACCAAATTTTTATTTAGAAATGAATTCATTGAAAATATTCTCGAGCCTTATTGCAATGATTTTTTCCACTAATTTATAAATAATATTACAACATGAGATAAGATGAAAGCCCTCAAAATTATTCACATCCTCCTCCTTTGGAATTAGAGCCAAGTGGGTTGATTTAAGGAAACTCAACATTTTCCCTATTCTTTAGGATTCACTGGTTATCATAAGGTATTATTTAATTATATAAAAAAATGACATAAAATTATAATGTTAACATATCTAGAGTTAATATTTTCTCACATTTAAGATAGAAGAAAGTGTCTCTTACCACATCTTCAAAAACATCCTCCATCAAACTATCATTGCCTCCTCAAAGAAGGATCTCAAAAAGAGATTTAGGATATACAATATGTCTTGGATAGGACCCATTGGTATAATGAAACAAATACTTAAAAAAAATAACACTAGCATTTTCATTCTCCCAAACCAAATTAAATTTATTTATCCAATTTGCAGAATTATGGAAAAAAGTTGTGATTTTATCCCCTTCTTTAATCCAAATTTCCTAACTCTTGAGCCTCCATATTCCTCCTCTTTTTCGAGTAGGTCATGTCTTGTGGTTTCCAATCTTCGAAGACATATTATTTCCTCCAAAAAATGGTTGAATTAAAAACCTTCATAGAGCTAATTTATATTGGATTCTGCCTCTATTAACTAGGCGTGTTGTGATTTTATCCCCTTCTTTAATCCAAATTTCCTAACTCTTGGGCCTCCATATTCCTCCTCTTTTTCGAGTAGGTCATGTCTTGTGGTTTCCAATCTTTGAAGACATATTATTTCCTCCAAAAAATGGTTGAATGACAAACCTTCATAGAGCTAATTGATATTAGATTCTGCCTCTGTTAACTAGGCATGTTGTTTGTTTATGTATTATTTACTCCAAATTATTGATATGTACTTAATCTTGATGGTGTTGTCAATGAATTACCACACAAATGAAACAAACTATCGAATAAATATGTGTCCAATTATTCAGCACCATCTTCCTATATTCTTTCTCTATTAACCACCATGGATTGAACTTAAAATAAATTTCAAGATTAGGGCCTTCCTTAATCATTTAAATATGATCATGTTATGATTAAATTTCCCACCCATACCAATCCAATATTTCAACAAAAAAGGTATCCCCAACAAAGCCTCTGATACTAGAAAATGATGAAGCCTTTTTGTAATTCCTACCTTGGTTTTTGTAGAATTCCTCCATGTAGGGACCAACTCTACAAGCTCTACATCTACCAACTTTTGGACTTCCAACAAATGTCTAAAAATACCCTCCATTCAATATTTTCTTGGAAGAATCCCAAACATCCCTTAAGGATAAAGTAAAGTTCATATCTCATCGTATTAAAATATTATCACCTTTGATGACATGAGAATCCATGACAAATTCACATGAGAAAATCATACATTATTGCTGATGACTATCATGATCTTATTTAGATATTTGGTCTCTGTTATAAATGTCATATCAAGACTCATGATGTAATAGTTTGTCTCTATCTACTGTAGTCATTTGATGAATTCCTTTTGGTCATATGATGTAATTTGTAGCCCCACTATGCATGGGAAGGATGATGTAATATTTTGGTCATGTATATGCATTTGGTGTCTGGTGTATCCCCACTTGGTTGGGTGGATGTTCCAATATTGTATATCCCCACTTGGTTGGGAGATGGGTGTATGTATGAGTCTCTGTTGATAGGAATGTCATTTATGATAGATTCATGTTCTTCTTGTAGAACATCATTTTGCAAACCTTGTTTACAGTCAGGGGGAGCATGAACAGCACACTTCAGCAGAGCAGAGACTTCAGCATGTACTCAAAGGGAGCATGGACAAATTAATACACCTTGGCATATACAAAGGGGGAGCTCATTCAAAGATTTTAGCAGGTACTCAGGGGGAGTATGGTCAGCAAAATGGTTATCAAGGAAAGAGAATATCTTGGTCTTCCCTTTGCCCTTGATGTCAAAGGGGGAGAGTGATTTGGTGTTGTTGCCATCAAGTCCAAAAGGGGAGATTGTTGGCATTATGATGCATTTGTTGTACTTGATGGAAACCCTCTCATAGAAGAACAACTCACGTATATATAACTATATGAGTCTACAGAAGAAATATCAGATGTGACAGAATACATGGGATGTAGGGCAAAGGAATCAGATGATAGATTATAGTGCAACAGTATTATTTTCGAGTTCCGCATGTGAGCCGATCAAAAGGTGCGGTCATCGGTAGGTTCCGCAGGAGCACCGATCAAAAGGTATGGACATGTTCATAGGTGTACCGAACAAAAAGTGTGGTTGTAAAGTACACGCACTTTCATGCAAAGAAAAGCGCATGCACGTGGGAAATATTTTTGTTGGTCCATGGTATTTAGTCCGACATTTTTGATCCTATGGTTTTGGTCCATGGTTTTGCATCTAAAGTATTGAACCCAAGTTTTGGGTCCCTAGTATTGGATATCTATGATTTTAGACCATGGTTTGAGTAAGGCCTAGTCTATAAAAAGGAAAGGAGATCATTTGGCTGGATATAGACGTGTTGAATATCTTAAGAAGAGAAACATCTGAAATACTAGTGATCGGTTGGTGAGTTATAGCTAGATCTGAATCAAGGTGAAACCTAAGCATTACAAGGCGGATCTACTGATGGGTCGAGATCTTTTTGGCGCATGATCAGATCTGTAAATCTGATAGTCTGGGGTATAATTGAAGTCTGATAAATTATCTATACCCGAAAGTCCGCAGGCGAGACACAGCGCAGGTGCAGAGGTCCGCAGACGATACACAGAGCAGGTGTAGAGATCTGCAGGTTTTACATAGCGCAGGCACGAAGTTCGCAGGACCGACACAGTGGAGGTGCAGATCCCCACAGGTTCGACACAAAGAAGGCGTGGATGTTTGCAGGTTACTATTGGTGAATTTGCAGATCTTTCTTGAAATTTGTCTTAGCTGTTTTTGTCTATTCTGCAGTGTTCTGGGTTCAAAATTGGTGTCTAGTTATTGTTACTGTTTTCTGGTTACAACATTCTGAGAAGTGTTTGATTGATTCTATATATTGGGGTTTCAATGATTCAGTTTTGAGTGATGTAAAGATTGATATTGGTTGATTGAGTGGTACAATGATATTGATGGGTCCAGTATGAAAATTGGATGAAACGTGGCCTTCAGATTATGATGTTGTGTTCCATGAGTATCCAGTTTGAAAATTTATGAAACGTGGTACCTGGAGGAAGAAAGAGAAGGTTGTTGCCTTCTGTAGGTCGACACCTACGTACTAGTACATCAACTAGTACAATAGCTATAGGGGTGGTAGCTCCCTTCCAGTAGCAGCTGGAAAATGAGTAAAGGTTGGAGCATTTCAGTAGACTTACACCTACATACTAGTAAATGGATCGGCTAGTACAAGAGCTAAGGGGGTTGTAGCTCCCTTCCAGGAGAGTCTGGAGAACGAGAGAAGGTTGTAGCCTTCTGCAGGTAGAAGCTTGTGTATTGGTATAAGACTGCACCAGTACAAAATCATTGTAAAAGAAGTTTCTTATTAAAAAGAAGATTGAGACGACTTGCAGCAAGTGGTTTTCACCCATATTGGGTTTCCACCTTACATCATGGTGTTCATGTGTGCTTCTTGTGTGTGATGATCTGTTATATTTTACTGCTCCTGTTTACTAGTCATATGGTTAATAATGTTCTGATGCACTCATTAAGGATCAACTAACTAAATCATAAGTTTACTTAACATACGCTTGTTGCATTACACACATTTGCATATACACGCGGTTTGCCTTAGCTGAAGTAGCGTATATGAATCTTAATATGGAAATGAAAAAGTTATAATGATTTAATAATATTGATTCACCACCCCCCCCCCCC
>APFE030754180.1:3142-42143 GCA_000404065.3 Pinus taeda
TATATGGTATTGGAGAATTGAGAGTGATATGAGGGGGGAGGGGCCATATGAGCTTCACCTTACAATGGTTGGCCTTGTTTAGTAGAGAATATATTATTCTTGAAACAAAGATAATCTCATTTAGGTTTATACCATCATTTCCAATTTTATCTTTGGTTTGTTAAGTGGACATAGTGGGTGAGTTGGGAAACAGGTGAACCAGGTGACACGATGGTTGGCTATACATGCGATGTAAGCTTAGCCCATGAATTCCCTTGAAGTGAGTTCCCACTAGGGGGTTTCATAATATTTTTTAGAAAATTGACTAAAATAATATTTAGGTGTTAAAAGTTGGTTTATAATTGATTGATTATGCAACATGGTAGTAGAAAATGATAATATTTTTTTGTCATTGATGAGATAATGATTTTTTTTGACTGATTTGCATGATAGGTCTAACGCCCACACCTTGGGTGTCCTTGCACGAATGCAGCAAACTCGAGCGCCCATGGGTGGTCACCTGCTAGGAACCCTAGGGCACGCACCCGGTAGGAGAAACTGTGTGACGCGTTGGTGGGTTAGCTTGACTTGGCAAGGGGCACTTGCAGAAAAAAATTAAGTTCAGGACCCAACTACCTATGAACAAAGTTCCCACCAAGTGGTATCATAATGATTTTTTGAAAAATGACTAAATTAATTGTTTAGGTGTTAAAACCTAGTTTATAATTGATTGATTATGTAGCATGGTACTAGCAAATGATAATATTTTATTTTCATTCATGAGCTAATCATTTATGTTGATTGATTTGTACAGCAGGGCAAATTCCCACAACCTAGGTGCACCCATAGGAAGGCAGGGCGCCCAAGCTCTTATGGGGCGTTATCTTCTGGGTATGTTTGGGCACCTGTGTGATGAGTTGGTGGGTCAGCCACACTTTGTAAGGGTCACCAACATACAATAATTAGGGTCGGCTCAGGAATACCCATGCCCACTCAAATTATGGCAAAAAAATGAAGTATGAACCAAAGTGCGATCATGGGGGTGTCATGTGCATAACAAGGAGTCTAGTGCCTGCATGAAGGCAAGACGCCTTGCAACCCATGTGCAAATGGAGCATGCATGACAAGAGACATGATGGGTGACATGAGGGGAAAATTAAATGAGTGAAGTGAACCGAGTGCATCATGTGCATGGAAAGGGTGTGTGCCCTCGACATGCCCAGATGCCAAAAGGTGACTTGCACAACACAAGGATAGGCAAATGAGTTGTGCATGTTGAGTGGACTAGGAAATTTAAGCGATGGGTGTACCAGGCAAAACCATGGTTGAGTAGACATGAAAAATTAACAAGGACAAGATATGCAAATGGTCAGGTGAATTATGACATTTGGGAGAAGCAACTGAAGGGAAAATTCATGGTGTGACATTCATGACAAGGTGAATACTCATGCCCTTGGCATGGCTGCATGAAGGTGGAGTACCCAGGTGTCCTTGGGGGTGTATCGTGCTGGTCATGCGAGGGCACATGCCTAATATGGGAACCTGTGAAATGAACTGGTGGGTCAGCCTGAATTGGAAATGGGAACCCATAGAAAATAAGTAATGTTGTCCCATGACTGCCCATGAACAAAGTTCCCACAAGGGGGTCTCATAATGATTTTTAGGAAATTAACTAAATTAATGTTTAGGTGTTAAAAGTTAGTTTATAATTGATTGATTATGCATCGTGCTAATAACAACTGATAATATTTTGTTTTCAATGATGAGCTAAATTATTTGTGTTGACTAATTTTCATAGCAGGGAAAATGCCCACACTCGCATGAAGGTGAGGAGCCTGGGTGCCCATGGGGAGTTGCATGTTAGGCACTCTAGGGGACCCACCTCATAGGGGCACCCATGTGATGAGTTGGTGGGTCGACTCGAATTAAAAAGGGGAGCCCGCACAAAGGAAGTAAGGTCAGCTCATAACTTCCCATATATAGAGTTCCCAAAAGGGGGTATCATAATTATTTTTAGAAAATTGACTAAATTAATGATTAGGTGTTAAAGGTCTGTTTATAATTGATTTATTATGAAGAATGTTGGAATTATGATGTTCATGGTTCTAGCTAGTTGATATTGGCATTGGTTCATGATGGTAGCTAGCTCATGTTGGCATTGATTTCAACCCTATGTATCCTAGCTGATGTATGGATGCATTCATTGTAGCATGGTTGAAGCTAGTTGATTTAACATTAAGATGGTTGTTTTGGCATTGATGTCAGCCTTGATGACGTGGCTTGTTGATATCATGGTGTTAATGAAGGTTTGTCTTGTGATGACATCTGTTGGCATGTTCATTTATGTCAATATTGTGATGCCTTATTATGTATTTATTGGAGGCATTGGAGATGTTTCTAAAGGTCAATGATGGAGATCTATATGTGATGGAGATGGTGCCTCAAGTTTCATTCATATTTTTTAGATGACACACTAGTTTGAGTTGGCATAATAAATCTTCATCTATTCTCATGGAGATGGCTTATTGCAGCAATGTGTTTGATTCATTATGATGATGATGATGTTACAAAGGTGTTACGAGTCTTTTCAGATGTGTTGGAGCTTGAGCATGTGGTTGAGGAGATATGAGGACTTGTTGGCACTCATGCCAACCCTTGTTTGTTAGTTTCTAGGTCAACATGGTAGTGACAATTTGGAGACTTATTTGATCCATTTGCAAAGGTGTAAAAGGTTATAACAGAGGTTTGGAAGCATTTTGAGGAGATGGAAAAGGTGACCAAACAATCGGCAGAGGTTTTGGGCTAAAATTTTATGCTTTTCCTTAGGTTTTTCCCCAATCGCTCCCTTGTAGGCTTGTGAATGTGGTTGAAAGGATTCAACTATTGGAATACAAGCTTGTGCATGTGATTGCAACCTAGATCATCTAGTTTTGTCTATGCGATTGAACTTTCATGAACATTTCTCCATATTCCTAGCAAAAATCAAATGTAATTTGGCATGGAAATTACTAGAGGATTCTAAATTAAGTTGTAAAGGTTGGGAATGGTTTGAAAATTCCCTTCAATGATGTGAACACTTTTAGTGCACAAGTAGTGGTGATAGTGGATTCCGTTCGTGACCTTTGTGCACTCTTGATCCGAGCCCAAAGATGAATTTTCCCAGGAACATTTTATATACACCATTTTGGAGTTGAGTATTGATTGATTGAGTGAGTATGTCAGTGAGAAGGTTGTAGAGAAGTATAGTAATGCTTCATACCTAGTGTAGAGCATAGATGCATTAGTGTATGAGCTCTAATGGTAGTAGAATGAGCATATCTACTTGTTGAAGCAGTGTTTTGATTTAGAACTTCATATTATAGATTAGAGAAGCAAAGAATAATAGTAAAAGTGTTGGTAGTGATCGAGAGCTTGGTATAGCTCCATATTTGAGACTCTCACATTTGTCTTGTAGGTGCTACTAGTGCATTTGGCACATAGCCATTGTGTTGTATGCTACTAATTATACTATGCAAAAATTATAGTTTGGAGTGAGGGTTTAATATTATGGTTGAGTGTGAGATTTATTTTACCTGTTGGTGATTTGTTATTCATGTTTTATGGTTACATTGTGCCCATTATTTTTCTTGTGTGGATAACATATTTATTGTGGTATTTTTTATTTGTTGATGATGTCTTGTTGTCGGAGATCATATTGTAGAGTTGAATAAGTTTGAGCAGATGGTCTTTGGATCCAGTATGAAAATATATGAAGTGATGTCTTCATAGAGTAGAGAAGTAGTGACTTCATTGGTGTGGAGCAGTGATTGTGAAGTTTCAGTGAAAGGAACAATTTCTCTATCCAATCAAAGTTGGATAGTCCTATTGGAGTTGGGCAAGGGTCATTGATCGTGGTGGATTTCATCGAATGGTTGTCCATAGATATGTGCAAGAACAAATTATTTTGAGATGATTAATATAATCGAGTCTCCTGGATGATTGGTGTTGGCCTATTCTATATGAGGTCAAGTCTCCTAGCTGACGGAAGTCAAAAAATATATGTAAATGGCATATTTTTCTTAATAGAATATTTAGAGTAGCGCAACAAAAATGACGGTGGTTTTTTTCCTGGTGAAGGGTTTTTGTGGTTGTGTTTGATGGTTTTCTTGCGTATTATTTCCCTCATAGTTGTTTTATTTAGATGCTTACATTGGTTATATTCATATGATGATATAATTTGTTGTTGCTTAATATATGTGCGATCAATAAAGAAGTTTTAAAGTGGTAAAATTGATAATAAGTCACACTATCGATTCACCCTACTATCTCAGTAGTGCTCAAAAGTTTCTAACAAATTGTATTAGAGCAGGGCTCTTGGTTTTAGCTTGAACATTGGAGAGTATATAAGGGGTTTGTTGGCGAAATATTTGATTGTTTTTTTTCAGAATGAATGCTCAAGGAGTGGATGTCCTAACTGCTACAAATTTGAAGGTATGGAGAAAAAGTTTTAAATCTCAATTTATCTTATGGATCTAAAATTTGGATATTAGTATGTGAAGGTTGTGGCAAGGATCCAATTGCAGTTGAAGTTTTGTAGCAAGATGCACAATCTATATACATAATATACAAGAATCTTCATGATGATGATTAGAAGAAGATAATAGGTTTGAATTAATCCAAAGAAATGTGGGGCAAGCCAGAATCCATATTTGGAGATGGTACCAACAACAATATCGAGAATCAGAAAAAGCATAACAAGAAGAAGAACGAAGAAGGGCCTTCAAGAACAAGAATCTCGACCGCAAGAGTCTCATTCTACTTGTTAGTGTAAATATTTCAGAGAAGTGTACCAGAAATGCTTCACTTAAGTCACTAGTGACAAGTGACCTTAACAACAAAATATGTTTGTTTAGGTGTCAAACATGAAATGAAAAATAAAGAAGAACCCTACAACAAAAGATCATATGCAACCCAAAACATAAAACAACAAAAATTAAATTGTAGCAACCCAATGGATCATATAAATAAGAAAATCTTATTAATGTAAGTAAAACAGTTGGTGAGGATAATTTACAAACTTGGTTGTATAGATCCCCTCCATGGGATGGGTCCTTTTGATCTCCTTGTGCTTCAATGATTTTTTTCTCTCTCTCAACTTGCAATGGGAAAAAAACAAAGAAGAATAGTTTGAACTCAAGTGGGAGCTCAAATGTGATAAGATGATAGTGGTGATGATGAGAATGATCAAGGTTAAGAATGAATTGAAACCCTATATTTATAACAACGTATTGAGGTAAATTAAGAATTATACAATAATAAAATATTATTGACCAAATCAAAATCTAGTCATTGGGAATACTTTATTATATTTTTTGGAGAGGGAAAAAATATTCAAAATGATCAAATATCTTTATTTAGAAAGTGGTTGAAGTAATTAAAAAATAAAAAAGATTTATTAATCACTTTGTTAGAATTAAGAAAGAAATAATTATTAAATAGTGGTTTAATAATGATCTCATAAGGAAAATATGGAATAAATAAGGAATAATAAATAAATAGTGATTTATTTAAATATTCCAAGGTGATTAAGTCAAAATTAATTAAGAAATAATTATCAAATAGTGATTTAATACTTATTTATAGAGAAAATTAACTAAATAATGATTTATTCAATTATTTTCATGGGGTTTTTGACTTTTAATGAGAAATAATTTAGGAAATATGGTTTACTAAATTATTTCCCATGGTGAAAGTGGTTTTACCATAGTAAAGTTAATCCTAGATGGTGTATTTCGATCCACCTAGTAAGAAATGGCTAGTTGATCATTTTTTGGGTGATAACAGATTTCCCCCTAACATAAGAGTGTCAGGAGAAAATTGTATGAGCGAAATACGTTGTAGGTTGCACTTTCACAAGACCCTGAAGAGGAGTCTGAGAGAGAGAGAGAGAGAGATTGGATCAATGCAAGGAAGGACTCAAAATGGTGGGGGCCAGACATACTAAAATGATATAAGTCTCCTTTTATTTTGGAGTACATGATCTCAAATGAGGTGGGGGAGGCATACCCATCCTCACCGAGATAACCTGGTATAAAAAATAATGGTGGGCCCAATGATGTGGGTCTATAAAACAAAGTGAATGATACATGATACATGATATGCTGGAATCAATGGGCCAAAAAGTGATACAATGATATAATGAGTCCCATATACATAATGACCCTGGAAAACATAGGCCAGGATTGAATATAGTAACACTTGGTGATTTGAGTACATGAGACATAAGGACCCTCGAGATGACATGGTGAGGGGGGATCAAGCCTAAAGAAGCCCTACTGAATAGGAAAGGGCTCTAAAGATCTCAATGGATCATCTGAATGAGATAGACTATGTTGTAAGTATTGCAATCAGCAGAAACCGAGGTAGTCAAACCTACGGAACTACATTTTGGCTGGATCATGAGCTTCTGACATCCGAGCATGTGGGGGATAGCTAAAGGGTAACCCCCTCATGAGGTTTGGAACATATCACAGACACCCAGGAAATGTTGGTACAATCTGTTGGATCACTGGACCATCAATTGTACGATTCTCGACTAAGCGATAATGAGTTGGAGTCGAGCACACAAGAAACAACCAAGTCAAAGGGAAATGACGACTCATTTTTTCTTGATTCGTGACACTGAAAAATGATGGAAGTTGGAGCCAAGGTACACCACCCTATAAACCACTCTTTTAAAAAAAATGTTCAGAAGTCGACAGAAGAGGGCTCGCCAGAGTTGAGGTGATGAGGATTCGTCAACAAAGGCACGAGGATCATAGAAATGTGACAGATGGAATGACACCATGGATGATGATGAAGGAATAAGATGAGTGGTAGAATGAAGACTTCCCTTTTCAGATAATATTATGCATGGTTGACCTGGCAGTGACTGACTCGATATTAGAGGGGATGGTCAATTACTCAGACAAAGGCTATCCATAGACATGTCATAATAGATGGAAGTGAAATATGAGTGAAATGGATGAGTGTGATGTAATTATGAATGATATACTATAAGAAGACTCAATGGGACTTTGAATGAACTCCATGGGTGCAAGGGTGGCTCATCTTTGATGATCTGAACAAGGGTGTCTCCATGAGGTTTCCACATGGGGGAGGCCCAAAGGGGACCATAAAAACATGAGTAAATAATGGTTACTCATGACGAAAATCAACATGAGAGTCACAAAGTGAAAAGGTAAAGTGGTACAATGGTACAAGAGGTTCATATGAAGAAATTCAATTTTGAGAGGAATCAAAGTGAGACTTCATGGAAAAAATGGCTTCCTAGTGAAGTTTCAACTTACTAATAACAGAGAGAAACCCGTTATAGAGCTCGGTGAGATATTTCAGATGGTGTTGATGATTCATCAAAAAAAAGCTATGGTTTTCGCGTAATTATGGAGGGAAAGAACTTGGGTTTTCCTATAAAAGAGCTTCTTTCCTCTAAATCGAATTCATTTGCGCTATAGAAATTATGGTGTAGATTTTCAACTACTCATGATTTTTTTTATCAAAATCATAAGACACAAACCTACTCTTCTGCTTTGCAGAAGTAAATTCACAATTTAGAACAAAAATCTTAGACATGTAATAAGATATAACACACATGCACACAATATTTTTCTTGGGGAAAGAAATCTGCTAAAATCCCCAATGTATAATTGCATTAATCTAATGAATAGAGATGTATTATAATTGCTTTTCTCAATTGAGCACAACCTATAAGTGAATAACCTATCTCTCATCTCATTGAGAAGCTTTGACCTAGAATTTGTCAAATTTTTCCTATGCTTGAGCCTTTGTTTCCTTGCATAATTCCTTGAGAAATTAGGCCCCTATTATTTAAGAATTTCTGCAAAATGAATTGCACAATTCCCAAGGTTGATCATATGACTACATGTAACACTTGTACAGTCAAGAATAGCCTACAAATTTTGTTACACTACCTTGGAATCTCCACCATAGTTCGGGAGCTTGAATTCTCTACATGCACTAGATATTTTGGGTTGATTGATCAATTAATTAGATGATCACCGAGTTTGTCTAAAGTCCCACTGCACAACTAGCCTTCCACTAGTTCCTCCAATAGTTGGAGCTAGTTTAACAAAAAACAACTTAAGGTAACTAACTTTGATTGCTATAAATTAGAAATCACACATGACTAACCAAACTCTAATTCCTCCAACTTTAATTTACTGAGTAAATTTGATGACACAAGCCATGTCACACAAGTTAACTGCATCCAAGTTGTATGTTGATGTGGAAATTTGAATTTTCTTAATTTAATCAAGGCAAAATCAAATTGAGAATTTCTTGCTGCATTTTTCAACATTCCCTCTCAGCAAGAAAGGGATTATCAACCACCCCTATCCTATACTTGTGGAACTCAAACATCCCTCTTGATAAATCCTTTATCAAAATTTCAACATCTTGTTTCTCTGTCAGAATGTAGTGTAGCAACATTATCCGCCTCTGCACACAATCCCATAAATGGTGATACTAGATATATTTATTCTTGGATTGATCATGAAATATAGGATTCTTAGAGAGCTTGATGCAACTTTGATTATCAAAGTAGATCACAGTTGGATTCATCATCTAACCAAAACGTCTAACAAGTATCTTTCTCATCGAGATCACCTCACATGGTGCTTAAATTGCAACCATGTATTCTTCTTCTGTTGAGTTAAGCACCGAAGATATTTGATTCATGTTGTACGAGGAAACAATTACGGACCCGACACTAAAAATTACACCTGGCGTACTCTTTTGGTTTGATGGACTCCCTGCCGAATCTACATCTGTGAAGCCACACAACTTCACTCCCTCTATCCTTCCATACCATAGTCCAAACTGGGTAGTGCCTCTAAGGTATCGTAAAACATGCTTACTTGCCTTCCAAACTAATTTGGTTAGCCTAACCATAGCTTGACTCAGTCGATTGACTGCATAACACATATCTGGCAGTGTGTTTACAAGATACATGAGTGAACCCACTAGCTGTTGATAAACGGTAGCATCCACTTCTTCACTTGAAGTGACATCCTCCTTCCTCTGGTTGGTTACTAGAGGTGCCTCCATGGGTTTGCAACTCTCCATGCAGAATCCCTATAGTATCTCATTTGCATACTTTCCTTGAGAGACAAACAATTCCCCATCGCCTTGCCATACTTCCAACTCAAGGAAGTAGTGCATAAGACCCATGTCCTTCATTTAAAATTCCCTTGCAGTGTCTTCTTTCCAAGATCTGATCAACTGCTCATCACTAGTTAAAATCAAATCATCAACATATAGGAGAATAATATGAATTTTACCTTCTACCAAAATGTGATAGAGGTTTGCATCTGCTTCACTCTTGGTGAAGCCCAAACTAGTGAAATAGCTATCAGTCTTGGTGTACCAAGCACATGGTGCTTTCTTGAGACCGTACAATGCTCACTTGAGTCTCCACACATGAGACTCTCGATAAAATGTCTCAAAACCTTTTGGTTGCTCAATGTACACCTCCTCCTCAATAACTTGGCTTGGCCACGACCCCCCATATATTTTCAAAAAAATCTATCAGGACCCTCTATTGCATCTAATGCAAAACTCTCTTCTTTCCTGGCATGTTATTAGTGATGATGGCTTTTCTAGTTTTTATTGCTTAGCTTTGGAACCTTCATATGTTCAAGATTTGATCATGTTTTGGGTATATTCTTCCTTATGATCATTGGAATTGTTATTTTACTCACTTGATTGCGACCCTCGTTTTTCATTTGTGACATTAATGACGTCAGTAGTCACATAAAGGGAATGTGACATCTTCAATCGCTACATCACCTTCTCATTAATACATTGAAATACTTTGTACATTTCACACTGTATATTTATATACATATAATTAATTTAAAACAAAAATAATAAAATAGTTTTTATTTTATTTTTCGTATATCGATAGAACTGTAAAATATTGTAATTTTTTTAATAATAATTTATTAATTATTATAAAAAACCCAAAAATACATGTAAAACGAAAATATCCGCATGATATAATATATATTATATGTTTTATATATTAATAAAACAATGTACAAAACTTTTTCATTGTAACATACACTATAATGTATATCTAAAAAAGAAAAACAATACATTGTAAAATAGCGTATAACATATTATAATAAACGTTGTTATATAACATAAAACGTTACACTTTGAAAGCGATAATTGAAAAAAGAGAACACGATGCGTACATGTGGAACATAAACGGTATTCCAAAGCCGTTAGGATATCCCTAGATTATCGACATGCATACTACTTAAGCAGAGATCAAATTGCAGTTTTCTGAGGTTTTGTAATTTGATTTTTTTAATAAGATTTGTTTTAGTTATTCATGTATGGCGGTATTTTTCAGGGTGGCGGGGGCGTTGGAGAAGCAATACATTATTTACCATTCTTGTACAATCGATATCGTTGCGTCAGTGTTACAGCAACCTGTGAATAGTCAACAAATGATGCTATCATTTGTATAGCATGTAGATGCCATCCGAATCCGGGTGGGGAGGGCAATACTACACCGTCTCAACCAGAACCCAAGTATTGCATGGCAGTATTGTTTATATAAATTATTGAAATAAATTCTTATTTCAATTTCTTCATTTGCATTTGTTATGTATGAGTTAATAAATGGCGTTATGCATTGTTGTTGAGTTTTAATTGTTAATTCATTTAGAAATTTGATTAGGTTATCAAATAGAGTTAATCATAGACACAATTTGAAAAAATGTAATTCGCTTAAGAACAAATGTTTATTATTTTAAGTTGGCAAGCTATCTAATGATTTAGAGTAAATGATGTTTCAATTACATACCAGGCATTTTATTTGAACTGTTTCGATGTTTCAATTAAATAGGGGTTGGATATACTTTCAATGAGTCACTATGTAACTATTTATTAGATACTTAATTGTTTGTATTTGTTTTAATGAGAATTAGATCCCGTGAATTATTTCTTTGATCTAATTCATCCATTTTAATTTTGATTTTTTAATGTTTTTTTTTCAAAGGAGATTTATCTTTCTTTCCATCGAGATAGGTTTAGATTAGTTGCATCTTAAGTTAATTTTGGCATGTTAATTATAGTTCTTGCATTTTAGAAGTCTTCGTCTCAAAAAAATAAAACCTTTTGGTTTGATCTTGATCTTTCATTTAATCATTAAAAGATTAGGCTAAAAGAATGGTACAATTTTGTAACATTAATTTAATACTTGCTAATTAATGAAATCTAATCTTTTCTAATATTTAATTCTATAATTAATTTTAATTTTCAATTTAAAATTAGAAATAATGCACTTTTGTATAAATTAATATGTATATTGTTATATATTATTTATGTAATATAATTGTAGATTTAATTCAAATTAGTTACTAAATTTGCACCAAAAATTAATAACTATAATTATATAGGAAATACTAATTTAGTATTAACTTAGCTTTTAAAAAATGGTAATAACATAGAAACCCTTATATTATTATATAATTTGTACCCTTAATTTATTATTAGTATTACAAATAATAATAGTTATAGATTAGATATATTTACATCATAGTATAATTCAATTTAGGAACTTCAATATTAATTTTAGATTAAATATCTTAACTTAGATAGATGTTATATATTAGAATAATAATATTTTATTGGGATTAATATTAACTAGTTGTAATATTTCTTTGTAATATTAATATGGATAATTCATAGTTTTGTATATAATTGTTAGTTAATAGAGTTTATATGTTATATTAGATTTATCAATAACAATTAGAATATATTAATAGAGGCTTAATATAGATTACTAAATAACATTAGTATTAAATGACATAGTTAGATATATATGTATCATAGTTGGCATTGACATACATTTAATATAGTTTTACATCAAGATTAACAATTAGCAGTAAAAATTATTATACTATCATATAGGATTAACAATTAATACTAACCTAATATCATAGAAGTTAGTTAGGTTAGATTAAGTAAGGCTAACTTTAAGACCTAACTTAGTTGTGGCTTGTTTGAAACCCAGCTCAACTTAAGGGTCACTTTCTCGCCTAAACTTAACAAGAGGGATGATTCAATGACTCTTCTTTATTGGTATGTGAAGGTCATATGTTAAGCTAGTAAATATAGGGAGAAGGTAAATGGACCTAGTTTAACTCGTCATAACCACCATTTCAACGGAAAAGGACTTGCTTTTAGTTCCCAGTCGGGTGCTCTCCCTTATAGTGTTCTAGGCAGAGAATTTGAAACCTTCAACATAGCTCCATTGAGAAATTTTGTTTTTACATCCATCTGGTGGATCTTCCACCCCATATGCACAACCAATGCAAGAATTGTTCTAATGGATGATTACCTTGCTAAAGGAGAAAAGGTCTCCTCATAATCAATTCCCTCAACTTAACAATACCCCTTGGCCACAAATATGGCCTTATACTTCTGTATGCTTCCTTTTGCGGCATACTTCACCTTCAAGATCCATCTCAAATCCACAAAAAAATTATCTGTTGGTCTTGGGACCAATTCCCAAATAGTTTTCTTTACAATGGATTTGTATTCCTCCACCACTACATTAACCCATACATGTTTCTCTAATGCTTCTGCAAAATAGGACGACTCGGTCTCTATAATATCAATCATTAGAGCCATGTAGCAAGTGTACCAATTAGGTGACCTTCTCTTCCTAGACAAATTTGAAGGAGCACACACATTCAACCTCACATCCTGCACAAGTATCTCAGCTTCCTCGGTTATTTTTCTACCTTCTATGGATGGTTATTCTTGAGCGATTGTCTCCACCCTCTTCTCCTCAATTTGTGGCTTCTCTACAACTTCTTGAGGCTCCTCCTTCGGAGCTAAAATCTCCTCTTTTGGTGGGATATGAAGCTCCCTCTCAAGAGAGCACCATATCACTTTCTCCTCATCAAGCTTTACATCCCTTCACACAACTATCATTCTGAGGGATGGTAAATACACATGATAGTTGTGTGGAGTTTCTGTGTAATCCACAAATACCCCCAATTTTGTTGTCGTCTCAAGCTTCTTCCTGATTTTTTGGAGACATGGTAGTAAACAAAAAATAATTGTTTTTTCGAAGTACAACACATTCTACTTTCTCCCCGAGAGAGCCTCCTCCGGTGTAATCATGCCCAGAATCTGATGAGGACTCCAGTTCTACAAATAGATTGTTGTGTTCCATGTCTCATACTACAAATGTAGAGGTAAGCCTTCATCATGAAACATTTCCCTCGCAACTCCCACAATGCTATGATTCATTCCCTCAGCCACCCCATTCTGCTGTGTGTTGTGGGGTGCTATCAACTCTCGTAGAATTCATTCTTTCACACATAAATTCTTGAATTCATTTGACACATACTCACCTCCATTATCGCTCTTTATATCTTTCACCTTCTTTCCAGTTTCTTTCTCAACGAGTGCCTTGAATTCTATGAACTTGGAGAACTTATCATCTTTCTTCCGAATGAAGAAGATCTTACACATCCTTGATAAGTCATCAATAAAAAGAAAAAAATATTTGTTTTTGACAGAGGAGGTTGCCGACAAAGGTCAACAGACATTAGAGTGGATCCTTTCTAAGCATGTGCTTTGTTGTCCCAATCATGGAATGTTTATTTTGTGTACTTCACCAAGGTACATCCTTTGCATACATCTTGCTACTCAAGTTATCCTTTAGGAGTCTAGTGGTTATTTGTTGCATAATATTACAGGCACCATAATGTAAATGGCTAGGTCTTCTATGCCAAATTTCACTAACATCATGACCCTGCACTTTATTTACCTTAGCTTTTAATGCATCACATTCTTCCACATCTAACTTATATAGGTTCTTCACATGAACCCTGGTCTTCTTCACCTGTCCCATGGCTATGTGTCTTAGGAATGAATTTGCTTTGTTGAAGATCATATCATAATCATGGTCTTCCAAAAATGTAACAGAAATGATATTTTTCTTTACGCCAGGAACAGACATGACTTCCTTAAGCCTAAACGGGGAGATTGACTCCCTCTGAAAGGTGATTGTACCAATTCTGATTGCTTCGTACCTTTCATTGTCCCCCATTTTGATGTGCATCTAGAGATATTTCTCCTCCAGGTCACTAAAAAACTCTCTGCACCCTATCAAGTGGAATGAGGCACTAGAGTCCAAGTACCACATGCTCCCCATCATTTTTCTAGCCATGCATGCGATAAGGGTAAAGTCAAGCTCAAATTGTGAAGCTGAAGCATCACTTATTGCTCCTCCTATGGTCTTCTTTCTTGCTTTTCTATGTGGACACTTCGAGGCATACTGCCCAAATTCATGAAAATGGAAGCATTTAGTTTTATAAAAATCTTTCTTCTTGCCCCCTTGGTTGGACTCTAGATTGGATTGAGATTTATTCCATTTTCCTTTATTTCCCCTTCCATCCAATGCAATGGCTTCTTCATACTCACCCTTAGATGAAGTCCCATCTCTAGTATTCCACCTTATTTCCTCCTATAAATCAGACCATAAGTGTTCCTGTTTTGGTAGTTTCTCCCTACCATTCACCAAATCTTGGTAACTATGCCAACCCTTGGGAAGGCCTAAAAGGTTTAGGCTTACCAAGTCATATTCTACAACATTAACACCACTCCCACCAAGTTCATCACAACATTGTGTGAACTTGGTCAGATACTACAAAATAACAACATTCTTTTGCATCTTGATATTTTAAAGTTTATCCTTTAGCATCAGCTTCCTACGATCACTACTATTTCAAAAAATTCTGTTAATGCTTTCCACATTGTGAATGAAGTTTATTTCTTGTGTATATTTGAGACAATGTGATCTCATAATCCCTCCAATATTATTCTCTTCATCCTGGCTACATCTTTCTTTCCCTAAGCAAGGTTATAGGCATAATATTTTGCTGGTTTTTCAAAACATTTGTCTTGGTGTATTCTAGCAATCCATTGTCATCCAATACTGCCTCCATGTGATGAAATTAGTGTTTCCTTCCAGGGAATACACTAGCCTTAATTCATTGAAGGACATCTTCTCATTTGTGAAGAGATCCTACTACATTAAACTTCAAATTCAATTATCCTGAGAAACAACTTCGAAATTCTTTCTCTAATGTGAATCTTGCTCTGGTACGATGTATAAATTATGGTGTAGATTTGCAATTGCTCATGATTTTTTTATTTTCAAAATCACAAGACACAAACCTACTCTATTGCTCTGCGAAAGTTAATTCACAATTTAGAACAAAAATCTCAAACATGTAATAAGAAATAACACACATGCAAATAGTAGTTTTCTTGGGGAAAGCAATTTGCTAAAAAAACTAATGTTTGCTTGCATTAATACGATGAATAGAGATGTGTTAAAATTTCTTTGCTCAACTAAGCACAACCTATAAGTGAATAATCTATCTCTCTACTCATTGAGAAGATCTAACCCAGACTTAGTTAATTTCTGCATCTACTTGAGCCCTTATTTCCTTGCACAATTCCTTGAGAAATTAGGCCCCTATTATTTAGGAATTTCTCCAAAAATGGATTGCATAAACATGTACACTCAAGACTAGTCTATAACTAGTGTTATACTATCTTGGAATCTCCACCATAGTTTGGGAAGTCGAATTCTATGCATGCACTAGCTATTTTGGGTTGATTGATCAATTAACTGGATGATCACTGAGTTTGACTGAAGTCCCATTACACTAATGACCTTCCACTAGTTCCTCCAATAGTTGGAACTAGTTTAATGAAAAAAACTTGAGATAATTGACTTTTATTGCTAAAAATTAGCAATTACACATGCTTAACAAGGCTCTAATCCAACCAACTTGAATTTACTGAGTAAGCTGGGTGACACAAGTCATGTCAAAAAAATTAACTACATCCAAGTTGTCCAATGATGTGGAAATTTGATTTTTCTCAATTCAATCAAGGAAAAATCAAATTGAGAATTTCTTGCTTCATTTTTCAACATGCACATTGAGTTGTTGGAGAATCTAGAGAGGAGGAAGAGGCCCTATATCTTGGAAAGATCGTAGCAAAAAAAATGGTCATCAGAATCATAATCCACGATTTTTAGCTGGGTGGCTGATCCAAATGGATCCTAGAACACTCTCTAAGTTTTCATGAACTCTCTAAAAATCATGCCAAAAATTAAAAATCTTGTGAAGAATCAAGCTTATCGGAGGAATCCTCATGACAGTTGCGAATTGCGATCAACGTGGATCAATGAGGACAGTCGATCAAGCGCATAGAGCGTCGGCCCATGGTAACACGCGTTGTCGCAATCGACAAATACAAAGGCAATTTCAATAAACGAGTTTCGTTTCCAATATGTGATTAGCGACAAGTCGCTAATTGCATATTGTAGGGCAAACCTCTAAATGAAGAGAAGCCCCAAGCACCTGGACCTAAAATAATTATAAAACGCAAAAAATATTGTTTCAGTTCCGTTGGAGTGGGATTCCACAAAACTGGTAGGATATCGGACAGGCTTCGAGTGGTAAGTGGTTTCAACCGAGTTCTTCCTAATGCCATACAGTGATTGCCACGTGTCCCAGTGGAAGAGAGAGAGAACCTCTCACATCGAATGGGTAAACATCATGCTACTCAGCTATCTGATATGAATGACAACTATGGGATATGGGGCCCCCCGATCAACTGTGGAGACACGTTCCGATGGATGACAAGATTTGACAAGATTATAAATCAGGATCACATAGGATTTGAAGTCTGATATGGACGATGCATTGGCAGAAGGTCATGTTTCGTGGGTATTCTTGTAGTTAACGAAAAAAACAGTCGTTTCAAATATGTCCAAGAGAATTGACACTCATCCATTATGAAATAGTTGGCCACCTCCCTGTGAGGCGTTATGCAATGACTTTAAACACCGAAAGAAGGAGGGTTAAAGACAGAGATAGAGAGAGTTAGAGAGTCTGTGTACTCCAAAGAAGGCTTTAGAGGTTCAAGCGAACTCCTCTGCATGCCTATCATGTATTGAGTCTTAGATTGGGCTCATACTATTGTAATCAATAGAGCTTGAGAGTCAGTAAGGAGAATATGTGTACTCAAGAGAGAGACTTGGGGGATCCAAGTACGGTCTTACTAATTTGTATCTATTGTGTGAGACTCAAATTGAGCTCACTATTGTAAAAACTCTACTATGAAGACATAATAGAGAGGCCACCACTGAAGGATGGACTAGGAGACATAGCCCAAGATTATTGGGTGAAATCCTCATTAAACTTGTTGTGTTTATATGTGTTTCCTATTATGTTTTCTTTTACTGCTTCATTTCCTGTGTATTTCGCAATCTTATCGATCCATTGCACAAAATAACATAGGCATATCCATGCACATGAGTCTGTAATACCTTATTAATTGTCTTAGATCAAATATCATATCAAGTGGTATAAGAGCTTTAGGTTGCTAAGGTTAGACAAACTTGTGCTGGACTGTTTGTGAATGATAACTAGATCAAAGCTTAAAATAAGAGAAGGAGAGTTAGTTGAAGCTAACCTAGAAATTGGAAGAGTCTATTCTCTGAAGAGAATGCAAGAAGAGAATCAACGAGAGTCAGAAGCCCAATTTATGGAAATCTTTATGACCATAAGAGCCATGGTAGAAGAGATGTATAGAGAATTTAAGAAAGGTAGAGGTGAATATTATTCAACCTCCAAACAAGATAGAGGAACATAAGAACTTATTCTGGTTTCCCACCCAGAAGGCAAAGAAAAAGAAGAAAAACCCTCTCTGGCAGCTCCCCCATCATCACCTTCATCATCCTCATCATCTTCTTCACATAAAGAAAGCCCTGAAAAGAAAAAGAAGAAACCTTCTTTGATTAAATTAGATGTGAAGTTTGATTTGCTAGTTTATGATGGAGAACTGAATGTAGAAAAGCTAGATAACTGGATTACACAGATTGATGTATATTGTAGAGTGTAGAACATTGAATTGGAAAGGAGAAATATGCAGCCGTCTAGCCTACGCCTTGGAGGACTGCCCTAGTGTGGTGGGAAGGCATAACACAAGTTGACATGAAGAAGCATGGTAAAATCCTTTCTGTCTGGAGTGAATTTATTTCTTCAATTAAAATACAATTCTATCCACTAGATTATATGCAGCAAGCTATGATTTGTTGGAAAACTCTTCGCCAATTGAAAGGGAAAAGTGTACAAAGTTACACCCAAGAATTTAGAAAAAAGGCTTTGATTCTAGGCATTTCTTTAGACTCAGCTGAAACTTTGCTGAAGTATATAGGTTCTCTACATAGTTATTTGAGACATATCATTCTCATGTTTAACCCTACTAGCATAGATGAGGTATCTATTCAAGCTACCCATCTAGAGGCTAGAGGCAAGAATGTGAACCCAGAGATTGGGGGATCATCAAAACCCACTACAAGCAAGAACAAGGAAAAGAGGAAGCATAAATGGAAAGAGAGGAAGGCCAATGCTATATAAAAGACCAAACCTTCATGTAGTCACTAGAAGAAGGATGGTCATGATGATGAACATTGTTGGTCTTTACATCCAGAGTTGAAACCCAAGAAGTTTGATGGCAAGAAGAAGAAGATTGCTGCTGCTATACAAAAATATTTGGGTCAGACTCATGTGATGAAACAACAATTGCAACCACATGTATAAAAGGTAAAAATTCTGAAGCGTCTACTAGTAATTTTGTACAAAGAAGAAGACATGAGCTTTTTCATATTAGAGTTATTTCCAAGCATCAAAAGATTGATACTTTGTTTGATAGTGGCTCACAAGTAAATTTAATTTTTGAAGCAATTGTAAAGAAATTAGGACTGCTAACCACACCTCACAAGAAGCCATATCCATTAGGTTGGGTATATGATAAAGAAAAACTACAAGTGACTAGACAATGTAAACTTAGGTTTTCTTTTGGGTCAACATTTGTGGATGAGGTTGAGTTAGATATTGTTCCCTTGGATATATGTGGAATTGTTTTAGGAATTCCTTACTTGTATAATAGAAAAGCCATGTTATATAGAGATGAAAATAAGTATCAACTCATTAAAGATGGAATCGAATATATTGTAAGAGCTCATAAACTCAAGAATAATTATAATCTAATAAACTCAGGGTAGATGAAAAGAATTGTAAATTCATGCAAGCAATTTCACTGATGGTTGTAAAGGAAAAGAAACCTGATAAGACCAATGTTTTTGAAGGCTATGATGCTAAACAACAAGCTAATTTAGAAAAACATTGTTTCAGAATATGATATCTTATTTCAAGAACCTAAAGGTATGCCACCAAAAAGGGAAATTGTACATGATATTAATTTGCAACAAGATGCTCCATTGCTTAACATTGGAATGTACACGTTATCCACTTTAGAGAATGTAGAAATCAAGAAGCAGGTACAGGAGCTACTCGAGAAAGGGTTCATAAGACCAAGCACATCACCATGCGGATCTTCAATCATGTTAGTGAGAAAGAAGGATGGTTCATGGAGGATGTGCATTGACTATAGAGCATTGAAGAAAATAACGATCAAGAATCGTTATCCCCTTCCTCGCATAGATGATCTATTGGATCAGATGAAAGAGGTTGTTTACTTTTCTAGGTTGGACCTACGTAGTGGTTACCATCAGGTCAGAGTAGCAGAGAAAGATGCATGGAATACTGCTTTCAAAACAAAGCAAGGGCTGTATGGATGGCTAGTTATGCCTTTTGGCTTAACTAATGCTCCTGCCACTTCCATTTGAGTGATGAATGATGTACTCAGGCTTTTTATTGATGATTTTGTAATTGTATATTTGGATAACATTCTTGTATTTAGTAAAACATGGGAGGAACATTTGAAGCATGTGAAGCAGACTCTAGATGTTTTGAAAAAGGAAAATCTCTATATTAAATTATCACAATGTGAATTTGGTAAAACATCTTTGAATTATTTGGGTCATATTATAGGGGGTGGTGAATTGAAGATAGATCCCTCTAACGTTGCAGTCATGGTAAACTGGCCTAAACCCAAGTCTGCTACTAAAGTTAGAAGCTTCCTAGGGGCAGCGCAATATTGGAGAAATTTTATTGCTAACTTTTCCTTAATTGCAGCTCCCTTACATGCTTTGACAGGATTAAACAAGGTATTTCAGTGGGGAGGCAAACAACAGAAAGCCTTCGACACCTTGAAAGAAAAAATTAGTACAACACTAGTACTAGCATTGCCAAATATTCAACCATTTGAGATCGAAACAGATGCTAATGATTATGCCTATTGAAAATGGCAACAAGAAATGCTAAAAATAGAAGTGCTAAAAATAGAACTACTATAAATAGTAGTTTGGGTACCAATGCTGGATTGGGAAATAGGGAATGAAAAATGGAAGTGCTAAAAATAGAATTACTATTTTTAGCAAGTCAAGATGGATTCCTATTTTAGTCAGTCCTTGGACTAAAAATAGGAAGTAAAATTCGAATTTGATATTAACAACAGTTTGTAAATTAATTAATTAATTCATCTTGAGTTAATTAGTTAAGGAAAATCAAACATGAAGTCTATGTGAGGACATGCAACAAATTATCTATTAATTGAGGAATTTATCCATCAGTTAAAGAGATAAGGATGAGTTCTAATTTGAGTAGTAATTAGTTGGTTCAGTTAACTGAGTCAAGTCCAGTTATATTTGATTTAAATAGTTTTTTTTAAATTAAGTAAGTTCAGTTAGTTAATGCATGCTAGCATATAACTGCCATACTTCAGATAACTGAAGATTCTCCATGAATAATTCGTGCATGTCAGTTCAGACAGAGACCCATTTGAGATTAGAGAAGGGAAAATGTACTATCAGTTAGATGAATATTTTTCCTATAAAGGAAGCTCATCCATGATGAGGATTTATCTCCTTCAGGACCACGTAGTTGGATCAGAGGTTAGTGAGTGTGTAAAGAGGCTAATTCACACAAGTGGCTACACTGGACCCCAATCAAAACTGTGCAAAGAAATAGGAGGCTTGAAGGGTAGACCAGAGGTTAGATAGAGGCCTTTGACTGTCTATAAGCAGTAGAGGTATTGCAGAGAGAGCAAGATAGATTTTGAGCTGATTCTTTTTGTAATATTGGCTATATTTCCACTTGTATGATAATACAGAGATGGGGTTCTAGGCTGGTGCTTTCCCTGGGTTATATCTTCTGTGTTATGTGTGATTGATTCCTTCTTGTCATTTATATGATTAAGCTTCTGCTAGATTGGTTGTAGAAGTAGATCAAGTATTTTGCTTTAGTATATTGCATTATCAGGTGATCTATAGGTGGGAATTTCCACATGGTATTAGAGCTAGCTAATTTGTAGAAAAATTTTACATGGTATCGGAGCAGAGGTGATCAAAGCGGAGAATAATATACTAGATGAGATTTTGAAGTTTTGAGTTTTGGGCCGTGCGTTTTTAGAGTATATTTGAAAATTTTTGTGCAAAATTTTCAGAAACAAATAGCAGATCTAGAATCCTTGCGGAAAAATACCAAAAAAAAATAGCTGAATCGGAGTTCGGATGAGGGAGATATCGTTGATTTAAAATCGGCTCTTTTTTCCAGAAAATTTTGTGGCGGCGGGAAATATGAAATAGATTGGTGTGCTAGCCAAGAACCTATATGCCCTTGAGGTACAAGATGCATGCAAAGCCTTGAGGAGAAAGGCAAAGGTTAGATACTTGGTGGTTGAGAGGGAGAGAACATTACCTCTCAACATGTAGCACCAAAAGAAGTCTCAAACGATTGTGGAGGAGCCACGATTGGTGAAGCAATTTCAGGGGGTTGTGGAGCAGCGACAACTAGAGAAGTTGAGAGGAGATTGAGTAGAGACATCTACTCATGCAAAGACCTCCAGTAGGGGGAAACTTCGAGCCAGGTGGGCATAAGGATCACATGCAGCCATACCTCCAGGTGGGAGGTGGGGCGATGTGGAGTGATCATCCCGAGTTTGATATGGGGGTAGGATCCTTGAGGTACCCAACCTCTTTGATTTGACTTTGCTATGGGAGCCCCGATGAAGAGTATCAAGATTAACTGATTGGGTAGAGACAGATGCGGATGGAGTGGCAGAGAGAGCTACAGTGCAGGAGTCCCAGGACTGTGTAGAGCTATCAACGTGCAACAATGAGAGAGGCATAAGAGTGTTTCACCAGTGCAGGATGCCACAAAGAGGAGTGTAATAGTGTGAGATGCATGGAGTGTTGCAAAAGCTCAGAGGTTAGAGAGGGAGCACTTGTCAGCAACAGGTAGAGCTTCAACATTAGAGTATGTTTCTAGCTCAACAAAGAGGTTAGTTGGGAGTTTTTTTTGTTCCAAGAGTTGTTGGAGCAACCACACTTGGTAGAAGTGTTGCATGCAGAACATTCTAGAGGTACAGGATCGGGTTTGAGTTGAATGCCTTTCTTGTTGAGAGGGAGTGTTGAAAATGGCAAAAATAAATGCTAAAAATAGAAGTGCTAAAAATAGCAGTCTGGATACCAGTGCTGGATTGGGCAACGGGAATCAAAAATGGAAGTGCTAAAAATAGAATTGCTATTTTTAGCAGTTCAAGATGGATTCCTATTTCAGTCAGTCCCTAGACTAAAAATAGAAAGTAAAATTCGAATTTGATATTAACAACAGTTTGTAAATTAATTAATTAATTCATTTTGAGTTAGTTAGTTAAGAAAAATCAAACATGAAGTCTATGTGAGGACATGCAATAGTTTATCTATTAATTGAGGAATTTATCCATTAGTTAAAGATATAAGGATGAGTTCTAATTTGAGTAGTAATTAGTTGGCTCAGTTAATTGAGTCAAGTCCAGTTATATTTGATTTAAACAATTTGTTTAAATTAAGTTTAGTTAGTTAATGCATACTAGCATATAACTGTTGTACTTCAGATAACAGAAGATTCTCTCATGAATAACTCATGCATGTCAGTTCAGATAGATACCTATTTGAGATCAAAGAAGGGATAGTGTACTATCAGTTGGATGAATATTTTTCCTATAAAGGAAGCTCATCCATGATGAGGATTTATCTCCTTTAGGACTGCGTAGTTGGATCAAAGGTTAGTGAGTGTGTGAAGAGGTCAATTCACACAAGTGGCTACACTAGACCCCAATCAGAATTACACAAAGAAATAGGAGGCTTGGAGGGTAAACCAGAGGTTAGATAGAGGCCTTTGACTATCTATGAGTAGCAGAGGTATTGCAGAGAGAGAAAGATAGCTTTTGAGTTTATTCTTTTTGTAATACTGGCTATATTTCCACTTGTATCATAATAGAGAGTTGGGGTTTTAGGCTGGTGTTTTCCCTGGGTTGCATTTTCTATGTTATCTGTGATTGATTCCTTCTTATCAGTTATATGTGTTCTTATTGATGTTTCTTATGTTCGATTCAGATTCCGCTAAATTGGTTGTAGAAGTAGATCAAGTATTTTGCTTTAGTATATTGCATTATTAGGTGATCTACAGGTGGGAATTTCTACAATGTCATGGGAGCAATGTTGATGCAACATGGTAAACCCATATGCTACCATTCTGAGACTCTTAATTCTGCAGTGGTTAATTATCCTACATATGATAAAGAATTGTATGCATTAGTCTAGAGTGTGAAAAAGTGGAAACATTACTTAATGGGCAAAGAAACCGTTATACATAGTGATCATCAACCACTTCAATATTTACACTCACAAACTAAGTTGCAGCAGTCAAGACACTATAGGTGGATGGGTTTCTTACAACAATTTCATTTAGTCATCAGATATAAAAAGGGTATACACAATAAAGTTGTAGATATATTGTCCGGACCAATTATAAATGCATCTACTATACTTAAGCATAACTCAATAATGCATGAAAGCTACATTGAATAGTATGCTCAAGATATAGAATTTAAAGATGTATATGCAGCTTTAAGTAACAACAAAAAGGTAGAAGAATTGGATTACTATGTTAAGGATTGAATCTTGTATCATTTGGGAAAGCTATACATTCCACAAACAAAGAGAATTAATATAATTAGGGAAGCACATACTTCTCTGATATCAAGTCATTTTGGGGTGAGAAAAACAATTGCACAACTACAAAGATACTGCTATTGGCCAAAAATGCATGAAATAGTTTCTAGATATGTAAGAGGGTCTACCATGTGTGCCAAAAGCAAGCCCAACAATAGAAAACTAGGTTTGTACACTCCACTATCAGTTCCTTCCCGTCCTTGGGAAAGTGTTTCCATGGACTGTGTTGGGGGATTGCCAAAATCTAGAAATGGACATGACTATTTATATGTTATTGTGGAAAAGTTCAGTAAAATGTGTATTTTAATACCTTATAATAAGCAGATTACAATTGAACAATCATCAAAATTGTGCTTTCAACATGTCTGGGTGAATTTTGGGTTACCCAGTTCCATAGTATCTAATCGAGACTCCTGATTTGTTGGGAAGTTTTGGTCAAGTTTGTGGGAATTAATGGACACCAGATTGAAGAAAAGCACAGCCTTTCATCCACAAACAAATGGCCAAACAGAGGTAGTCAATAGGACAGTGATCCAGTTGATCAAGGGTTATTGCAGCAAGCATCCCAAGCTTTGGGATGAACATTTATGTTATGTGCAGCATGCTTACAACCGTGCTAAACATTCTTCTACACAGATATCTCCTTTAGAGACCTGTTTTGGTTTTATACCAAGGTCTCCCTTGGATTTTGTCTTTGAAAAAGACCTAGCAATTGTTGGACACAATGATGGGGACAAAGAAACTAGATTCATTGGACAGATCCAAGAAATTCACTAGGCAGTGCAGGAACAACTGGAAAAGAGCCAAGCCAAATACAAGGCAAGGCATGATAAACACTAGGTGGAGCATAACTTCCAAGTTGGCGATCAAGTCTGTTGTATATCAACAAGGACTAAATGCAAGGTGAAGGAAAGAAGCTCAAGCCAATAAGGTATGGGCCTTTTAAGGTACTTGAGAAAATTGGTGAGAATTCTTTCTGCCTTGATCTGCCAGCATACATGCACATCTATTTAGTAGTAAATGCAAAAAATTTAAGGTTGTTTGAACCTTCATTAATTGAAGATCCTGAAGAGCAAAGTCCATTTCCTTCCATTGATGATCTGTTGCTTGAATATCTTAATGAGTTGCAGGAAGATACAACTCTAAACAAGAAGGTGAGGGAAATGAGCAGAGGAAATGTTGAGTACCTAAGAATTGGACTCAAAGGCAGCTGTACCCTGACATGGTTGATGCTTGAAAACCAACTTTTGGTAGTCCAAAATCATTTTTCAGTGGGAAGGCGTGATCCATATGTATCCAAGAATTCCCTCTAAGTCTTCATGAAACCTCTAAAAATCATTCCCAAGGCCCAAAATCCTTTAAAGGATCAGAAAAATCGCATAAGGTAGCCTTTTTATACACTATCGGGAGGCAAAACCCGTGAAATTAATGAAAAAAATAGAGTAAACGGAGGTGGAACGAGTGATGCGCAATAGCCATTTGATCTAGCCGATCAGTGATCCAGATTGGATCCACAATCGCAATCGGCGGTGACCTTCAGTAAGGATCGGTGGGATCCACATGAGGCTTGCAACAACAATCGGTAGAATCGACGGGATCCACATAAGGCATGCAACGACGGTTGGTAGAGTTAATCTGGATCTTCGATCAAGCGCGTAGATCGATGACCCATATTACATCACTGAATTGCTATTGAAGGATGTAGTGGAGCACTTTACAATGGCACAAGGGTCATTGTGATGAGTGATTGCAATATATCGCATCACCGCATTGCATCAGAACTATGTAGAGGAGCGGTTACAATCGGCAGGGGTCATGTGTGATATGTGATATCGTGTTGGAAAATGGAGCACAGCCGATATCAATACACCATGTGACAATCGAATGCAATAGCATTATAAGGGGAATTTGATACAATTTCAAATCCATAACATAGCCCTTTTTAATGTATTTTCGTGATTTTGTTGTGTTTCCAAAACACAAAGGGACAAAGCCCTTCTAATATTCGATAGCAACTTGTGAATGGACCCGGTAGGGGAATGAAGCATAGTTAAGGAATTTTAAAGTCCAATATATGGATTTTTGGTGGACTTCTCTGTTAAAACACATTTTCCATTGTAAAAATAGTGCGCGGCCATTTCAGAGACCTGAGGCACTCTAGCGCTACAGAATGGGTGGCCACCTCCTCTCCATGCATTAGGTAATGATTGTATAACGCTAGAGAGGGATTCAAAGCATTCAAGAGGCCAGGGAGACTAAGATTCAAGGGCATGAAATGAACAGGCAGTGCGATTGGCTTTTAAAAGACACAAACAGAGAGCAAATGAGGAGAGTAGTATTCAGGCAAATGTTGAGACATAGTTTAGGACAAAGAGCATTAGGGGAGTCTATGTACTCATAAAGAACTTGAGAGATTCAAGTAAGCTCTTATTATTGTATTTCTGTGTGTTTGAGGCTCAAATTGAGCTCACTGTTGTAAACAAAACTCTCCTTGAAGACATAATAGAGACACCACCACTGAAGGCTGGACCAAGAGATGTAGCCCAAGAGTATTGGGTGAACTCCTTATTAAATTGTTGTGTCATGTGTTATCTATTATGTTTTGTTATTGCTTAGTTGTCTGTGCATTTCGCAATCTTATTGATCCATTGCATATAATGACATAGACTAATCCATGCACATAAGTCTGTAATACCTTATTAATTGTCTTAGATCTCATTATCATATCACTCCCTATCACAGTCATTCCTACAGCTATACCAGCTACAAAAGGTACAGGAGATGTTGCAGATCAGTTGGCCAATGTAGTCCAAAATATGTCTCTTCAAATTGAGGAAATAAAAAAGTTGCACAATCAAGTGAAACTTCTAGAGGATCATTGCTAGAAATCTAAGATTTTTCATCCAACAGAACTTTAGAGAGCTCAAAATCATATATATGGAAGAAGTCAACAGCTGAGTCTTCTATTGGCCACACTCTGGGTAATGTCAAGGAAATGATATGGAACAACATCATTAAGGAGATAGATGAAATTTAGTCATGTATCCAAATTATTTTTGAGCAGAAGGAGTTGATAGAAAAGGCAAAGCAGATCATTGCCAATATGAATGCTCAACTGGGAGAGATGCTTGCTACAACCAACAACATTATAAAGTTCCTCAACTCCAAGAATAAGTATGAACTCGATGATCTAGGAGTGGATGATAGGACTAAAACCATCCTAGAGGTGAAGAAAGTTCTGACCAAGAATAAATTAGTTGTATAGTTGACAAAGAAGTGTCACACTCTTGAAGTGGCAGTCAACAGATTTTTCACAAGTATTGATGCATTGAAAAAGAAGGGTTTGCCTTCACTGTTTGTAATCAATGATAAATTAATGACCAGGGAAAACTACATGAAGAAGCTTTAGGATATTGCCAGGGATACAACCAAGTCCTCCAACATCAAAGGTTCCATGACAGTCAGGGAATTTTATGAAGCCATCAACAACATATGTTTTATTCAACATGAGATAAAACATATTTTCACTGTAAAACCCACTTTTACCTGGTATACCGAGACAGATGAAATCTACCGTAAGGTAACCAAGATAGAAATCACAGATCAAGAACAGTGGGAAAGGTTGTGCGAATTTCAGGATTAGAGGACAAATCAACTTCACCAGCGTAGGACCCAAATAGTGGCCACTCAACAACAACTTTCCTTCAAAATAGGGTCAGATGTTTAGATTCATTCTTTTTGATTGAATTACTTATGTTTTCGTCAATTTTAAGTAATAATATAATGTCATTGTAATATTTTGTAATTTTGTTTAAATACTTCATCCTGTCGAAGTATTGATGGTTGCACCCTTGAACCAGTTATCACACATATTTGTACTAAGCTGGAGCATTTTTTATTAAATAAAAGATTATGGATTTACTTCATATGGCTTTTCTCTAAGTGAGTTGTTTTCACCATGTTTTTCATTATGTATTCTTCATATAATTTAATTCTTTTACAACCATCCGATTGAAAATTTAATTGAATATTAGTGTCATTTTGACTCCGCTATGAAGTTGCATTTAAATAAGAGATTAATTTCCAAGACTATCTGTTATTGTAAATTCCTCTTTGAACTTAAATTGCACTAGATTTCAGTAATAGTTTGATTATATTATGTTGACCTAGGAAACATCGTTTTCTTGATTTCTTCTTATAAATGGTTAAATACTTAGAATGAATATTAAATCACTTATACTTCTCTCTATTCTACTTATCCATCCCATTTAAATCAAAATAACCATATGTATTTAAAGAAGAACCTTTTGTTTTATTAAGGATGTTTATAAGTTTAAACAACCTATTTTTAAACAGTTCACTTGTCATCCAGACCATTAAAATAAAAAAATATTTTAGAAGCTTTGGCATAGCCAATTAACGTTAGGTTATCTCAAAGGAAAACACCTCATAGTGAAAATTGCACAAATATTCCAGTCAGTCACCCAGGTGTGTTGCATGTCAGTCCTCAAGTTTCTCTAGGTTTTCACTGACAGTTTGCTTTCCATGAGTGTTGCTCTATCTCTAGGTATCCCAGGTGTTCTTTTATCTCTCAATAGTACATGTACAATGGATCCAAAGAGAGTAGGGTCAAAGGACATCGTTGAGAGTGCAACTGGAGATTCAGTTGAGCAAGTGTTTATGAGCTTGCCCATCTATGAAGACACTAAGATGTTCATAGACAAGGAGATCAAGATGAAATGGCAGGACATCAATGACATCTTCTCAGGCACATTTGAGGAGAATCTGGAGGATCGCAAAGTCTATGTCAACATACACAAGTCTGGTTTGTATCGGATTGCATGCATGTATCCTGCGTTTCCATGTGTAGACATGATCTACTAGATTGTCTCACATACTGATCCAAAGATAATGGTGTTGACTAGTGTGAGTGGAACAAAAATTTCTACCTTCAGGGAAAAGGAATTTTAGGCAATGTATCATTTTCCACAGCTAGTTGTTACAATGGATGCACCCTTCACCAGACCCAGTAGGAGTGCAAACTTAAGAGACATCTTGAAGATTTGGGTGAAAGAGCCATCCAAGTTTAGGACAAAAACTAACAAAGTGTACAATACAAGGATATTGTGGAAGGCTTATCATCTCTTGGTCATCTCCGCATGCCGCTTATATGACCAAGAGAGTACAAAAAAATTCTCGCAGAGTTGGGTGATTATGTTGGATCAATTGGACAATAAAGGAATACCTTTCAACTGGTCTGATATGTTGGATCTCCAGTTGAAGGAACACGTATCAAAATCCTAGCATCAGCCCAAAGGTCAGCAGGCAAAGCTATTCACGTATGCTCACATACTTGATGCAATATTTTCCCGTCCACAGTTCGCAGGGTTGGGTTGGGCATGGACACCTTCAGAAACCTTTGTGCACAATTATTACAAGTTTTTCTCCAAATGAAACTTATGTGGTTTTATTATACAACTATCAGACCACTTTGTCACCTGAGTGTACAGGATGATCTTTAAGCAGGATCCACCTTACATGTCACGGGAAACAATGGAGGCATTGATTGACATAGAAGATTGGTATGCTTCACCCCTTGGAACCTTCATCTGGATGTACAACGCAGAGAAGGCTCTACATGTTTTACCAAATTTTTCCATGGACAACTTATCATACAAGAGGTTGCATACCACATCTTGATGGGGTTGTTAGTGAGACTACACAGGAAGAAGAAGGCACCTTGGCCCACTCTCCCTTTGCGGATTAGGCTGTATGAGATCCAGAATCTCAAGCATGGTGAGGTTGAGATAGAGGAATTTAAGAGGTTCACCTTCGACACCAGAACTTTCAATCCATATGACCTACATTTCTTAGTGAAGGACCATTGTGCAAGAGTGTATCATCCTTGGATCCACGGGGCGTGTCATTGGCTTAAGGAAGACCCATGGAGATACTGCTATAACTTATCAAGGCTTAATGAACTGATCATAGTGGAAATATAGTGGTTAGTAGTGTAGGAGGCAGCAACATCTCAAAGAGAAACAACATCAACAACAATAGAGGGCAGCAGACCTGTGCTTGACAAAGGTAAGAAGAATGTTGTTGACAATGTAGAGGCAGAGCAAAGCTGCAAGTTCAAAGAAGATCCACTTGTTTTAAGAGTAGCTTTGGAGATTGAGGGAAATAGGCGATAACGTAAGAGAAGAATAAAAAAGGCAGAGGGAGAAAAAAAAGTTGGAGGAGGTAGGAAAGGAGTTGTAGGAGTTGAAGATCAACTCAGGGAAGAAAAAGAGTTTTGTAGAAGAGAGAAGGAAGCACAACAGGAATATGAACAAAAGGAGGCATAGCATGAACACGTCGATGAAACTACACCCATATAGGTTATTGATTCATCTGAACAACTAACACATAGCAGATAGGGTGAGAAGTCACAGGAGCGGGACTTGGCTCAAGAGATTGAACATATGTTGGAATAGATGGACATGGATGTGGTTCAGCTAGAATTAGCTCAGGACATTGACCTCATGCCTCAGAACCAAGAGGTCACTCTACCAGCTTCACCAGACCTGAGAGTAGAGAAAGTCCCAAGTGATCAAGGAGACATTGAAATCCTTGAGGACAATTCGGAAGTGGATGTGTGCAACATATCTTTTGATGAGTCACAACACAGAGTTGTGCAGTTGCATAGAGTGCCCACTCCAAATGTCCATGTATCTCCTGTGCAGTTTGAAGAAAGCGTGATTGTGTCCAATGTTCATATACATCTAGCTGCATTGGCCAGTGCTACAAAGGCATATGATGAATCCACCATCTCAAGTTATAGCATCCGCCGGAGTAGAGTTGAGGAAAGAGATACTTGATGAAGTATCGCCTCTCGAGACAATCATGCAGAAGATGTAGTTTAGGTTCGTCACCATGCATATGGAAGTTGTCCATCTTAACGGTTGGAAACATCACTGTACTAGAAGAGCATGCATCTTGACAGACATACACACTATTGTCGATCACATTCAGATATGGAAAATGAGGTACAAGGGAGTCCCATTTCACTTGCCAAATAAGATGAAGCCAAAGGCAGTGGAGTTGATGGCATGCATCCATAGTCAGACCTGGAAATATGAGCAACTCCCACAACTCATCACCAGCTTATAGGCTTCACATGCATGAGTTTTCAGGAGCATGGATGTCATTATGTGCATTCATACAATCTCATCCATTGGCACACTCACCAAGGTGAAGACAAAAAACCAAGTCTGATTAGAGCTGGACATGTACTTTGATTAGTTGATGTGCATAGTTACCAGCGCAGACTTGCAGATGAGAGAAAACACTATGCATCATCATGTTGCTGGTCCAACTGCACTTAAGACCATGATGCGCATGCTATTTGATGAGTTGGATAGAGGTGCCAATTTAGTGTACCCGGATGCAATAGAGGCAAGGGTTCACTTTCAAAAGGATGTCACCATAGAGTACACAAACACTATAATAGACTACCAAGCTTGGCATCAGTTCGCCACCGTCGATCATTGAGAGTATGTCGAAGAGTTAGTCTTCCCACAGCGGTCTGAGTCCTAGTGATGCCTTGCATGGCTTACTCAAGCCCATTTTTGTCTCACATGGGTACATGTGTAGATTTTATTGTAAAACCTGTTGTAAAAGTGAAAGAACAAGTGTTAATAGTAGAATGTAACAATCATGTGTAAGTTGAAGTGTCACAAAGGGGAATGTCAAGGATCACCCCACACTTTTATATTTATAGAACCTCATAACTCATTGTCTGGGATTTTAGGAGCCAATATTCCTATAGGTGTAACTTAGAGAAAGCTTGGAGTGTATTGTAATGAGTCTTGGCTTCTCCACAGTGCAGAGCTAATACATCTCTTGGGAGGAGTAGGTAGAAGTGACTGTAATGTTTTGCTATTGGGGCTAGTGGTTGTATGTATGATTGTATCTTCACTCTTTTAATATAATAGAGCCAACACATTTCATGCATATATTGTTATTGTGGTTTAGCTATCCTGGTTACTTTAATGATGTATGTAGCTATAATTTACGCATGTATGTATGGACTATTCCGTATGTGTTTGTATCAATCTTATCAAAGCGTGTTGTTGATATAATCCATCAGTTTGGATCATTGGCTATCTTGATTTCCATCTCATGATGTATTTCTTCTTGTGTGTTCCCTTTCAAGCTGCATGCTATCGCAGTTTTCAAAGGGGCGCACTCATCCCCCCTTCCATGTGTTAGAGCGTTTCATGCACCTTCCTTGACTTACTGTAAGGATACACACATGATATCAAGAAGGGAATCTTACTTACCTCTACGTGAAACTGTAGTCAAGGTGATAACGTACTACCCACTACTGGGACTCCTACTTAAAATGGGTTGAGGTCTAGTTGGAACTTCTTACCAGGGTGATCCCTTGACATGTTGGCAGGTCCAACACCGTCAACATTTCTGCTGCTAGAAGGAGGGCTAGATGACAAGCTATGTCCTCACATCTTGTTTTGAATATTTGCACATCTATCATGGATATTATTGTAGTGAAGCCTCTACGATGTTTGTCCAATACACATTCCTTTGAAGTCACGTAGCAGTTTTTTGATCACTTGTCTAAACTCACATATGATTGTGAAGGTGAAGTGGCCTGTCTTGAGCACTTACATGACTTCCTTGAATTCTTGGAGAATGAGGAAGATTTTGATGAAGTAGAGGTCAATATGTTGCTTGTGTACACATTTCATGAATCCCTAGAACAATGGTTCCGCAACCTGCTTCACAATTGCGTGGACTCATTTAAGCAGTTCAATGATCTAATCAAATATGGTTTCCATCATTTTGATCCTGAAGCTCTTGACAAAAAAAATAAAATTAAACAACAAAAGGCCCCGCATGAATCACCTATGGATTTTGGAAGCACTTCCGTCTACTCATGTTTGAAGCTCTGAAAAGTCAGATGAAACTCCAATATCTTATGGATAGATTTGAATATTGCTGTCAGAAATCAATTTGTCCCAAAGTGAAGAAAAAATTCAAACCCCTCTCAGCATACTTTGGTGATGGAGCTACACAATCACAAGCGGACACAATTGCTGTCAAAAGTGGCTATCTGCCTTCCCGTAATGAAACAGTTCCAACCCCACAGAGTGATGTGGGAGAGCATGCACACATGACTATTTAATTGGTACATGCTCCCAGCCTCACTATTAATTTCTATGAAGATTTGGTTGCAAACCCCATGGGTTGTCATATGCATTTGTTACCTCAACCTCCATCTCTACATTCTGCTGATCCTCCAGATTGCACCGTCTTGTGTTCTTTCGTTCCAAACTCTAAACTTGTTGTGAAGGAGGATCAAGCCATTGACAAAGTTGGTGTTGCATAGCCAACCTGCACTATCATTTATAATGAGTATGACTAGGAATCAGAACATGAACCTATGGTGAAGGATGACTCGCTTTTGTCTGTGCTTGCTCCACTTTTTCCTGACATCTTTAGTGATTTTTATATCTCTAGTTTTCCTCATGTAAATCCATCCACAGATGCATCTGCTTCCGATCATTCACAAAACACCCCTGATGTCATTACATCATTTGACAGTGAGGAGGACAATTTCTTCATTGAAAATCCACTTGATTTTTCATCTACGTTTTCTAGAAATGCATAGGGTGAACATTCTTGCTTCTCATTTACCCCTATGTATGATTTATTAGATCACGAGGATACCAATGAACTCATTGATTCTTTTGATCGTAGTTGTTGTGATCTATTTACCCCTATATTCGATTGTGATGTTGATTCTCTCATTGTTGATCTTTCAAAGCCACCTTTTTATGATGATCTATCTGTCGATGAAGTAGAAACCTCGCAGGTTGTTGAGGCACTTTAGCCCAAGTTGATGGTTATGTCAGGCCCTCACTATCTTAAGGTTGGTTTCACTTCTAATCAGGAAATGGTTGAACTACCCAAGGCTCCTCATCACTCATCGATATGCATTGATGATCCATCCAACACAAATTTTTCTTCCTCCACCCTGTTAGTGTCGGTCTTGAGCCCTCCATCGGTGATCAAACAGCTCTTTGCATATGCATATGTAGGTGTCTCATCAGCATCAATTTTGCATCCCGTTAGGCATGCCATAACACTGATGGAGGAGCTGGTCTTGTCCCCTTCTTGGCTTTGCTGGAATCAGGTCATATCATTTGAAAAAACTTGTGTCACACTTGTTTCATTTTTGTCTTGAAATTCCAAGTCTAGGTCTAGGGTTTCGGTCAAAATCATTGCCAGTTCATGAGTCAAAAGTCTGATGGTCTTCAGCAAGCCAGAAGGAGGTTTGTAATTATGTTCTATTGATAGTTTTCATCTACTACAGCTTATTTTTACCTTGGTTTTAAAAAACTCTGTTTTTTAAAACCCAAGGTCATGTGAAAATGGCAACGATAAAGAAAATTTTCAAAAATCTTCAGAATGCCGGAAACAACCCTGGTTTCTTCCTCAGAATCCATCAGAGAATCAACCTGCAAAAAGAACCAAGTGAAAACACTCAAAAAATCAATTTCAGGCAAAGTGCAACTTAAAAAACAGTGTTAAATTAAATGTCAAAACATGCAACATTTGAAAGTGAGTTTGATGTTTTAATTTTTTTTCAATGTGGACCTATAAAGACCAAAAAGCCCTCTTCATGGCCTCATTATACATTGACAAACTTGCAAGACACAAAGAGAAGCAAAGAAAGGCGATTTTGCTGCGATTTTAGTCATTTCTGGAGGAGCGACTAGTCGAGTTGGAGGTGCGACTAGTTGGGCAGGTGCGACTAGTCAGAGCTGCTCTCACAGTGTAATTTTTTAACTGGAGCAACCATTTAGAGAGGTGCGACTAGTCGAGTTGGAGGTGCGACTAGTCGAGCTGGGTTCGCCAGAAACTTGTTAAATCGCCCAAATTGCCCTCCCAAATTGCTAAATCGACCAGCATACTTCTCAGCATTTTGCAGGCAGAGGCAGTAGTTCTATTTACCTTTCAGCTTGCCCATCTTGATCCAAAACCATGTCAGACACCGAGAGTTATGAGCCTAGTGATGACCATTCATCAGCTACAGAGGTGGTGGTACAGCAGAGGGTTCCTAAGAGGGGTGGTCATCATAGGAGACAGGAACCTACTTCTTTGGCACATTGCAGCTTGTCCTTTGGCATGAACGGTTTTTCGGTACATGTCATGTTTTCAGTTCTGTGAGAGCTTGCTCACATTCAGCATCATAGTGAGTTGGACGTTTATTTTTTTTTGCACCTCAGATGGCAGGTCACTCTTGCAGGGGTGAATTTTGTGTTATCTCCAGAATGATTTCAGAGGCTACCGGGATACCGAATGTAGGGGAAGTGTGGCCCAAGCGCAAACTGCTGGACTTTATCTTTTTTGATCCATATGTCAGGCCCTCATTTGTGAGCCACTTGTCAGGGATCTTTCCTTCCAGATTCCTCCCGGCAGAGTATGCTTCGATCATGAAGCTTATCATGCAGTACTTTACATGTGACGGAAGATTTTCACTGGTCTCCACTTGTCATATTCGCATGTTTATGCACTTTACCAGGGTGAGGATGATGAACATCCCGGTTTTCTTCTGCCAGGACATTCAGAGGATGTCATCCGTATTTCAGAGGCGGACCCCAGCCCAGCAGCATAGGATTCTGTGCCATCATGGTCTCATTCAGCTTGTTGTTTCCCATCAGTTGAGGCAGCAGGGCATTTCATGGGCAGACTTCATTTCTCATGAGGACTTTACAGCGACACCACGGTCACAGCCGGAGCCAGAGAGAGGTCAGCCAGAGCCACAGATCATTCACGAGGAGGGAGGTCCATCACACCAGGCAGAGATTATGGTGCCGACACATGTTGTTTCCCCACTACAGTGTACATATCGGAGAGGTCATAGGACCTTGTTTGCAGCAGCTCGACGAGTATTTTCTCCACAGCAGGTGGAAGGGGTCTCGTCGTCATCATCAGATTAGCGAGTGTTATCTCCACATCAGGTGGAAGGGGCCTCGTTGCCGACAGCAGCACAGGTAGCAGAGAGGGGCAAGCAGCCCATGATTGAGGAGAGAGTGTTTGGTACTCCGGTTATTGATCTCGACACTGATTCTCCTAGCACAGAGCTCAAGGATATCATCTGAGAGAAAAGCACCGAGATTCATTCGCTGCAGACACAATTATTGAGGGAAAAATGGGTAATCACATATTTGGAGCAGCGAAACAAATAGCTGGAGGATGAGAAGGAATTGGACGAGCTATGGAGAATTCGAAGTGACCGAGTCATCAACCGTAGGAGGCCCGGTGACTTGCTGCCCAAAGATAGGGAATCCATGCTTATCCGAGTCAACACACACTTAGAGGAGCTTATGGATAAGGCCAATCGGAACAACAAGTTGCTAAGAAACATGAAAAATCATTATTGGGCAAGAATGCATGTTTGCAAGGCGAAGATGAAAATTCTTCAAAGGAGGTTGACCAAGGCTCCCAAAGGAAGGAAGAAGACCAACCCACTCTGTATCTTGGCCGAGGCTTTAATTACCCACCATGGTACTCATTATCTTCCTCCAAGCAGAAAACCCAAGAGATTTTGAGGATTTTGAGGCATTTTTGGCATTTTTTGGAATTTTACAGGTTTTGGCCACTCGACTCGTCTCACCCCGTACGAGACGAGTCGTCGATACAGCTCGGAATGGGGAAAACTCTACATGGTTGGATTTTTCTTGTAAAAGTACACTTGCCTATGGAAGGGTTTCAAATTTTGTGAAGATTTGGGCACCCAAAAGCTCAAAATACAGCCAAATTTTGACTTTCTGCCCCTTTTTTGAGTTATAGAAAGCAGTCTTGGGAGATTTGATTTTTTAGGGGTCAAATCAACTCCAAATTCAAAAATTCTAGTTGGGTTGGAAATTAGACTTCCAGACCTTTCCAACGAGCTATCCTGCACCTGATTTGGACTCCGGGAAGGCCCTCCAACAGCGCTGCCAAAAGGTGCGACCAGTCAAGCCAGAGGTGCGACCAGTCAAGCAAAATTTGCTAGTTTTTTACCAGTTCGGCCAGCAAATCACTTTTTTCACTTTGGTTGATTATTTGGGCATGTAATTGATGGATTCTTGTGTAAATTTCATGGCATTAGATACTTTTACTCTTTTTTACCTCTTCTAGAAGCTTCTTTGATGTAAATAGTGAATATTTAATGCATGGATAGGGTTCCTAACTTTTAGAGGCAAGTTGTTGTGCTGGCCTATTATCTAGTGACTGATTTAGAATTAGTTGTAACAGCTCCTAGGAACCTGAGCTCGACCCCTAGAGGTGGGGGAAGAGGTTTGACCTTCTATATTATGCCTTCTCTTTCCCATTTTCATGGTTGGACTCTAGAGGGAGAAGTGCTATTGTATTTTTGACTTGTATTTTCTGCAATTTGAGGAAAAGGAAGGCCAGGGTTTTGCAGACTTCATTGTGGATTCTTGTGGATTATTATGTTGATGGTGTGTTTCCTACTTGTCATTGTAAGTGTGTTTATGTGTTCCATTTCTAAATCTCTTGCTGTTATTTAAACAAAAGAAGTGATAAAGTTTGAATTCATGCATGCCATGCTCAGCTTTCAATTTTGTTTAAAATTTATGTTTTCCACTGTCTAGAGAGGATTCGAACTCATTGTTCACCCTCTTTAGCCTCTCTTCTTTCCTCCTAAATCATCTCTTTCAGCTAAAGGCATCAGCATAAACTCCTACCTTGCCCCAAAGACCCACCTGCAAAAACTGAGCTCAATCCCCGCACCCTAAATTGCACTCCCTCCCATTGCCACCAAAAAACCCAAAAACTTTAAATCAACCCCCCTTATCAGTTTACTAGCCTAAAATCCTTGTTCCTAATTGGTCAACTCATCCTATTGACAAATTTCACCGAGTTTGACCCGAGAGAGCCTTCTCATACCTCGTAGGGCTAGCTACGAGGTGAAATGGTTTGATGTAGCTTTGAGGTTTGTCTATCTCAGCCTAGGTGAAATCTCGAATGCTAACATATTGGCGACCATACTGGGGAGAACAAATTTGTAATTTGCTCATTGTGGTGTGATTTCTTAAGTCTTAGACGGAGTCTAAAGATACGCCAGGTAGCCTTCGAACACGCTCTTGTTTTACATCAGCGTTAGTAGATAAACGCTGCTTCAGTTGATCTCCGTGAGATTTTGAAATCTTCACTTCATTGACAGTTTATTCCCAGTATCATTATGGACTCTAAGCTTTGGATGATAGGCTAAGAGTTTCCATACGGCTGAGCGGTTTTTCCTATCCTAGTCCATTCACGAAAGCAAGCTGGCTACACCATTTGTTAGATCTAATTCATCCCCTGCTGTTATTAAATATTTTGAGGATCTTGATTTTGACGAAAGTTTTGAGTTGTCCTTGTTCAAAACCAAATCTGAAAGTGCACCTGATTCTTTAGTGCCCGACCCTGATTTTGCTGCTACCATTGGGTTTGAAAGACATAACAAATTGGTTGAAAATTTTATCTTAAGACATCTACAGACACAGATTCAAGCTACTACCCTCGCTGATTTTCTTGAGAGTATCTCTGATCGAATTGGATCTACTATCACAGCTCACGAAACATCTTTTCCTCCATTTGTTTCAGTTTCACCTATAATTACATATCCCGAATCGATTGCTGGTTCTCCGCCTTCTCCTCACACTCCTCCGACTCCTACCACTCCTCAAGCTCCACCTCCCATTATTATACTCCCTGTTCTCACACCTCCTCCTCCATATACCCATCCTACTCCCCCTCCGAGAGAAATGGCTGCCCGATTCGCTCCCCTTGTTCTTCCCCAAAATCTTCATGACATGCCAGCTGATTACCAAAGCAAAATTCCCATGTTTGATGGCACTCCTCAAAGTGTTTCAGCGCAGCAGCATATTGACAGAA
>APFE030754187.1:0-22054 GCA_000404065.3 Pinus taeda
CTCGATGTGGAGAGGGCTTGAACTAAAAGGAGGAGCGCTAGGGGTGACCTCGGGCTCCTTGCCGGCGGAGGGATATTATTTTGTTCGAGTACTAATATTAATAGGGACCGTACCTGCCATAAACACTTGGGAACCGAAGGAAGAGGGAGGTTGAGAGGGGTCAGTGACCATTTGGGTCTGCTGTGAAGGAAAAGGTTCTTTAAGAACTGCAGGAACCCCAGAGGCGCCTTTCAACAGACGACTAACTTCAGATCGCCGGGGGCAGTCTTTGGTATAGTGATCCTCGTCACAAATGAAACAAGGAAGCTTAGGTTTGCGTTTGGCACTCTCCTCAGATTGAGGTTTAGGTTGTTCCGATTTATTTTTTCCTTTCTCTTTCTTCCTTGATTTGGAGGTTTTGTCAGTCTTGGTTGACTGAACGACATTAACCTCGGAAGTAGATTTAGGAGGGAGGGTAACCTGGGAAGTATTGTCATTAGGGGGATGAGATGTTTGCTTCCCAGGGTTTGCAGAATTCTTTTTGGAGGATGAACTCACTGACCCGATGATGCCGTCAACCGTAGGTGTTGGCGGGGTGTTGGACGTTCCAGGTCTAGGGGCACCAGGCAAATAATCATATAATGTACCCGACTGAGAATAAACTAAGTCAAGGTATTGAGCGCGCGCAATGGCTTGTTCTTCAGTATCGCATGCTCCCATTGCGATGTCTCGAGCTATCGGAGGCACGAATGAGGTCGTGAACCAATCCGTGAGAAGCTGATCGGGAATCGAGAATTTAATCATACGTCGGCGCCGTCTCCATTCATGGATATGATCAGAGATGTGCGTAGCAGTTGACTGTCGTAAAGACGTAAGGAGGTGCGTGCCTGTTTCGTAACGAATGGGTAATTGAAAATGTGTAAGGAATGCCATAGCCATGGAGTTGAAATCCTGAAAGGATCCACGATTAAGCTCAATATACCATTTAGCGGCAGAGCCGGTGAGCGTCCTTTGAAAAAGGCGAAGTCGAATCGAATCATCAAGCCATGAATTAGATGAGCACCATAAATGATACGTCATGACATGAGCTTGCGGATCCTCATCTGCTTTTCCATCGAATTTCGGGCAATTGCCAGGAATCTTGGTAGGAACCGGAGGCCAATAAGGATTGTGAAGAATAGGATCATTGGTCAATTTGGACACATCCGGTAGTTCTAAGGTGGCTAAAAATGGTAACTGAGGATTAAATGGCATGTGAGTTTGTTGGAATGACGGGGCGCCTGGGTTCCAACCGGGTGGTGGTGGTCCCCACGAGCCTTGCCCTAATGGATTTGCCCCCAAGGGTTGGCCATAGGGATTGGTGTTCTGCCCCCCAGCATACAGACTACCAAAGGAAGCTGTAGAAGCACCGTGTGGTGTTTGATAATTCTGATAGGGGGTAAAGAAAGGTTTCCCTTGAGGTTGTTGATAACCGTAAGGTGGAGGGATTTGGGTTCGACCGCCACCCGTCATTTGAGCAGTGCCAGCGGCAGGGTAACCTTGTTGATATTGGGGTTGGCTGGCCTGCTGATACTGAGGTTGGCCGGCCTGCTGGTACTGAGGCTGGCTTGCCTGCTGATACTGAGGCTGGCCTGCCTGCTGATACTGAGGCTGGCTTGCCTGCTGATACTGAGGCTGGCCTATCTGCTGATACTGAGGCGGGCTTGCCTGCTGATACTGAGGCTGGCCTGCCTGCTGATACTGAGACTGGCCGGCCTGCTGATACTGAGGTTGGCCTGCCTGCTGATATTGAGGTTGGCCGGCCTGCTGATACTGAGGCTGGCCTGCCTGCTGATACTGGGGTTGGCTTGCCTGCTGATGCTGAGGCTGGCCCGCCTGCTGATGCTGAGGCTGGCCTGCTTGCTGATGCTGAGGCTGGCTTGCCTGTCCCGAGGATTGAGTGTTTTGGACAGTCGGATGACCAAGTGCTTGGGCCGCTTGGCTATAAACTTGGGAATATTGGACGTTAGGTTGATTCGGATTAACGAGCGACGGACCAGTTTGTCCAGTAGGTGAACCTTGTTGGAGCCCAGGTTGAGCTTGTGGAATAGAAGAGTGACCTGGGTTACCAATAGGTTGAGTATGAATAGTGAAAGAGGTGCCACTAGAAGCAAAAGGATTTCCTTGAGAGGATTGTCCTTGTGGATGTGGTATCTCAGGTTGAGCGTACGACGATTGACCACCATGGTAAGAGGTGGGACCCTAATCTATAGATAGTGGGACCGAAATTTCTCCGACGGATAGCTGACCTGTCTCAGGACCGAAAGGTGGTAGATACTGATCGTACTGCCCCCCAAGGGACGCATTAGATGTGGGATCAAAGCCCGCAAATAAAGAGGACGAAGGTCGGCTAATAACAGGCATTGAAGAAGCTACAGATATAAGCGGAGGGGTTGTCACCGAAATAGTAGTAGTACTATGAGGTGGCAGGGTCGATGGTTCTGTGTTGGAAAAAACGGGTGGTGACCAGATAGAGGTCGGGAAAGGGGTCGATATAAAATCGCGCAATGCTTTATAACCAAGAGGCAGTACCTCGGTAGAAGTGTTCCTACTGACATATGTAGAGTCCATTGTGCTAGGGATTTCGTCCCCTGGCATGCCGGAATCGTCAGTAGTAGTAGGCGACGGGTTGTCCATGTCGGAAGAAAAAGTTTTTTGAGGAGAAGTATATTCCCAAAAAGGGGTACTTTTCTGATAAGGCTCCCAAATGGGGTTGGTATAAAACTGATAATCCCTGTCGCTTGGAGCGCGAGAGCTGATCGGTTGTATGCTTGGAATAATAGGAAGAATTTGGCTTACAACCGGACCCTCGGAAGGCGAAGTTGGTAGTTCTGCCAGGGTGAAAGATCCACGAAATCCCAAGGGAACTCAAATAAACCAATTTTCTTTCCGGACTAATGCAAACAAAATTAATCGGGTTATGTGATCGCGGCCAGATAAATTATTAAGACATTTTAATTTGACCTTTTCATATTTAGAGAGTCGAGAAAAGGACGAAAAGTTGACTCTAGTCTCCTTCGAATGTTTTTCGAGCACGAAGTGACAAGCTGCTCGCTTACACCTTTTTTGTTTGACAGTCTGAAAAGGATCAAAAGCTGACTACTCTGGAAATCTAAAGAAGAGGGTGTACCAAACGAACCATAAAACTGCTTATACACCTTAGCGATCAGAAGACCACCAAGGACTTTCCGTACTGCAGTCAATCTTTCCGAATGCTGTGTTCAGTGCATTACGGTCCGTAGGGCGACAGACTCGGCTTCCTAAGGATAAAAGGTTGTAATCCTATAGGGGTCTCCCAAAATATACGCGACGGTACGTGGGAGCACAGTCCGTACTGGTACCTATCGCTTCACCGTGGAGGAATCACCCAACCACTCAACGATAAACCACCAGGCTTAACGATGCCGGAACACGTCTCTAGCCTAGACCTCTAGAATGTGAGCATTAAATTCCAATGCGTTGTTAGGTTCATTGAATAAATTTTATGTTGATCTTCAGTTAAGTTTCAGTTTCTGGCCTTAGTGAATGTAATCTCTCGAAATGTCCTAAATGCCACTACATGCAAGAACTGTATTTGTTTTGTTTGGATGAAATCTAGCTACAGAAGAGTTAAGAGGTTCATGCAAACAAAACGATGTCCAAAATTTCTAATGCAGCTAATCAACAAGAAAGGAAAAATCTTTTCTCTTTTTCTTCTTTTAAAAGCAAAAAACTAACATAACATGCCTAATTGATGAAAAACAAAAAAAAATCTTTTTCTTTCCTTTTTTAAAAATAATATGATAATGCACTTAAAGCATCTCAAGAGATATTCACTATCAGATAATCGCTTCTAAAGAATCTATAGCCAGTTTTGAAACAAAAATAACAACCCAACAAAGCAAAGAAAAGTCAAGATTTTCAAGTAACTATGTAAGCTAAGTCACCACGAAATCAGGGAAAACAAGTGAGCTAAAAGCGAGATGTTTGCAGTATGAAGTGTAAAAACTCATATAACCACCAGGAGAATATAGAAATCAATCAATAAAAAGACCAGATATGTAAATCATCAATCCAACGGGAGGTTCGATAACACAAAAACCACAAAGGTCAAGATGTAAAATTGGTAGACAATGGAAAACAACCGAAGGATGAAAAACCACCAGCCAATTATCAATCCAACAAACTCCCAGAAAGTGTAGAAACAGAGAGAGACAAATCCAACTTTAAGAAATTGGCAAACAAGTTTATTCAAAAACTTGAGCAGTGCGGCGCGACTGTATGCCTGCAACCCGCGCTAAACAGAGACTGGCGCGAGTTGTCAGAGAGCAACACACGCCGACCAGCGCGACTGTGGAAAGAAAAAACGCGCTGGCGGAAAATGCCAGGCAAAAAGATAGACAAAGTGGTCTCAGGCTTGGCTTCTAGTATCCAGAAAAAGCCAGCAGGTAAAAAGACAGCAAGAAAACTAACCAAGAGAGTTATTCAGACAAATAAATGAAAGAAAAACAACATGCGAAGCAAGATTGATATTGTCCAGTTTGTAAATCAACCCGGAGATCGACTGAAGTGGCGTTGATCTACTTCACTTCCGCATAGCAGAAGTGTTTCGAAGGCTGCCTGGCCGCTCTTCAGACTCCGTCCACAACTTACAAATTAGACAATACAAACACAAACAACAATAGTTTCCCCAGTGGAGTCGCCAAATTGTTGTGTAAGGTAAATCCCCTCTGCGGACAGAGGCGATCCCACTAGCCTGATAAGGGTCTAGCAACAATCAAACACGCTGCATGCAAGCTCCTAATTGCATAATCAAAAAGTTGGTCATAGAGGCCTACCTCGAATCCAATGCTATTCATCGTGGAAGAAACGTCGCTCCTGTCCTCTAGCTTTGGCCAGTCACTATCCTCGCGTTCCACGCATGGACACCTGCACAAACAAAGAACAATCCACAACAAGCGTAAAATCCAATATCATACAATTATATATCAGTCAAGCAGGATATAACTCAAATATTACCAGAAGAATACGTGAGTGGAACCATAATAACAGTTGTTCATTATTCAATAAAAGAAGAGAAGAATTACAACCAATTAAGGCTTGACGCTGCAAATCTCCTCCAACTGGGTCAGCAGTTTGACATGCCTTGCAAAGCCACTTCCTCTCTCAGAATTTCGGCAGCATAACTTCTTTCTCAGCGCTTACTATCAATCTAACATAATCTCAGCTCACTTTAGCTCAAAACTTCAACACTCTAACTCTAGCCTTCCAAAAACTCCCTTTCAATGTAGGATGACAGTGATTTATAGATGGCAGAGGAGAAAGTATTCGTCGTATCTGGACACTTACTGAAGACTTGGTAATTGTCCTAGAATAGCCTTTGGACTGAGTTGTCATGGATGAAAAAGACGATACTCGATCGTATCCATGGGATTTTTCCTCAGGGAACTGCATGAGTAATGGAGGAAAAAACACTTCAGTGCGCATTGGCCAAAAATCATGACTAATTTTGTGTGGTGCGGACTTTGTTCTGTGACAGCGCGTCTGTGGGCGTGCCCTCTTTGTAGGAACTGAGCCATTGGCGTCGGTTAGACACTGTGGACCCGCACTAATGAAAAAAGGGCATTTTCCAAGGTTAATCTTCAAAGGGTGTCTTCAGGGATATTGAAGTTCATACTTAGGAGACCTCAATGCAAGTGTTTTCAAGTTGTGTCACTAGTCACAGGTCCGTAAATGTGTCCTCCAATGTGTGACAGTGGGGGTAACAAGGACGGTGACCAACGATGACAAATTACTGCGTAACACCGAGGCTTACCCCATGCATAGATACTAACTCGTCAGAGGGCGAATAGATAACCCAAGTTGCGGAAGAAATGTTCTGTGTACTACGAAAAGTGCCATCAGCGTAACCAATAAATGTTTGAAGAGGGGTCGACATCTGCGACATCAAACGTAAAACCAAGATAAGTAGGAATAACGACGAAAACTCAATCTCTAAGCTAAGCACACTTTAATCTAAAACACACCAGCTAAAAGAAAAACTAACCTACTAACGAATCTTCACATTTGATTTAAGCATAATATCTCTTCAGGTAAAGACCATTTCTGGGTTTACCTAAAGAGACCCCGTCAAAGTCTACCAACTCATATGCCCCTTTCGCTAGCTTTCGCTTGACAACAAAAGGACCATGCCACATAGGCACGAATTTTCCAGCGACCAATTTATCATTCGCTTGATCGTACAAGAGGACTAAATCTCCTTCAGAAAAATTTCGAGGGGTTACATTTCGATCATACTGAGCCTTAATACGTTTGGCATGAGATTCGATCGCTAATGCAGCATCGCGGCGATTCTCATCTAGCTGAGCTAAGTATAATAAACGTCTTTCCTCTTCGGAAGTAGCTGGAAGTAATTCGATGGCCATTCGCAATTACGGGATTTTGCATTCAATAGGTAACACAGCTTCCAAACCATAAACTAGTTGGAAAGGAGTGAACCCTGTTGATGTTTTGACTGAGGTCCGGTATGCCCACAGTGCTGAGAATAACATGTTGTGCTAGTTCGACCGATGAATCCCAATGATCTGTCGGATCATGATGACTAAGACTTTGTTGATGGCTTCAACCAGACCATTAGCTTGTGGATAATAAGCAGTTGAACTGTCATGACGCAAGCCAAGCTGGTCTGTAAGTTCTATCATCATAAAGTTTTGAAAATGACGCCCATGGTCAGTGATAATCACTTGTGGAACACCAAACCTAGCAATTATATGATTGAATACAAAAATTGCAGTTGTTTTTCCATCTGCCTCAAATGTAGGCATCGCCTCGGCCCGCTTAGTAAAATAATCTACCGTGAGGATAATGTACGCATGCCCCCTAGCTGAGTGAGGGTTACATGTAATATAGTCGATACCCCATTTGGCAAAAGGACCAATGACAATTATAGGGTGAAGAGGAGCAGGTGGAGCGTGCAACTTTCGATAAAAAATTTGACAATTGTGACATTTTCAGACCGCAGTAATACAGTCTTTAAACAAACTCTAATTTGAAAGAAAAAGGGAACATATTACCTCCATGTGCAATTAGAAGAAAACTAGCACCTGTTCCTTCCTTGGAATAAGCTCCATTAAAGAAACATTTCCACACTCCTTCAATTTTCAGCTCTATAATTACATTGGCTGAAGCAAGCTGCTTCTGAGTATCTTCAGCTAGCTTTGCATTATCATACAGTGTGAAACAAGCAAATTCATCCTTCTCCTGGCTATATACAGGTGAATTACTCACTCTATGTATTGTAATTGTTTTTACAAATCTAGTTTCTCTGTACAATCTCCTCTCTTCCCCACTAAAAATTGGTATAATAGCATATGTAAAATCCAGTTTCAAAAAACCACCCAATTTAGCCCCCTTTGGACCTAGATAGAAGCATTCCAAATCTAGGAGGGATATCTAATACTACTACTACATCCATGACCAAGCTACTAGTTGGAATTCGGGCTAGTGACACTCCTAGATATTTAATAACCCCTAGACACCTAACTTTGTTCGAATAAAAAGAATACAAGTCCCTATAGGGTTTGGTAACTTGTAGATCTAGTTGCTTCATTACTGACAAAGGCATAGGATTGTGTGAAGCTCCCGAATCAAACATACAATTATATAAGAGGAAGTCATGGACCAACAAGGAAATATAAAAAGGAGGTATTGAAAGGTCTACTTCCTCTACATGTGGACCAAAAACCACTATTGGTTTGTCTTCCTGCAGATTTATAGTGTCATTTATATTCTCATTTTCTTTCAAACTAACAAACTCAACAATCTCCTTTTGATAAATAGGTATTTTTGTCAATTCTGTAAGAGGAACCTGAATTATTACCTTTTCCAACTCCTTAGTAAGACTAAACAAGTGGCCCTGTTTAGCAGTCCTTTCATTCTCCTCTTCACCTTTTTTCATGACTAGGATTACTTGAGGAATTGAAACAAACCTCTCCAAAGGAATTTTTCTAGTTTGATCTTGAGAAGACTCACCTTGAAGTATCTATGTCCTTCCATTTTCATTTTGTTGTTGCTTTCCTTTATTCACTTGTTTTGTAGACTGAGATTTTTGCATAGTCGCCTTTAATGAGGAAGTTGAAACTTGCTTCTCACTTTCATTTTCTTGATTTCTTGATCTCTTCCTTGATCTCAAGTCATATTTCTTATCTAGTTCAGCCTGCATAAAATCATAAAATTGCTTCCAATATTCATCAATTTTATTTTCATCATGAACAGCATATGTTTCATCATATTCATACTGTTCTTCTTCGATACCAAGTTCATCTTCATCCACTGCATATAATGTAAAAATTTGATCTTTAGGATGCTCTTGTTTTTCAACAGGATCTACCTCTATATATAATGGTGCTTGAATTTGATCTTGATATTTTCTTTCCCTTTGCAATATTTTCAAAGATTGTATTCTGTATTGGGCATTAAAGTTCTTATTATATTGTGTTTGGTTCTGAAAATTCTTATTTTCTAACTCTAATTTATTTACCTTATCTGACAAAATTCTAATTACATCACACATATCCTCCAATGCTTGACTTTGAGATGATTCCATCTTTTCCTTTCCCTTGTCTTGGATAGGTTGTGTTTCCGTTGCTTTTCCTACAACCATCAGATTTGCTTCTATCTCCAATGCATTTGTTTGGATCTGATCAAGGGTTGGAGCTCTTCTCTCCCTTAATGTGAATCCAAAATTTGATTCAAAAGCCCCGACAAAAGTTATTTTTGCACCAGCAGGAGGAGGCTTAATCTCCACCGGTAGACTATTGTACAATTTGTTCAATCTTCTGAAAAATTCAACCATAGTTTCATCAAACTTTTTCTTTATGGCATTAAACTCTGTTAATGAATACCCATGGTCTCTTTTTTCTCCCCATCTCTGAATAAACAAATGTTCCATCTCTTCCCAAGAAGGAATAGTATTATTCAGAAGTCCTTTAAACCATTTTCTTGCTTCTCCATCCAAGGACTGAACAAAAAGTCCTAGAGCAACATCTACATGTTCAACATCTTTGTTTTTTGCAAAATTGCAAAATACTGACACATGATTCTCTGCAGTTTTTTCATCTTCCCCTATAAAACGAGGAAGAGTTTTGAGGTAATCCTATGGCGTTTGATTAAATGGTTGTGGAAATTGAAGAGGTGCATACCTATTCATCAAGAATGCAAGTACTACCATGTTTATTGAACTTTGATTACTCACAGATATGGAACCTGATTGAGAGGTAGATGGTATGTGTAGAGGTGGTAATGTGGCTATTGGTTGAGTTTGAATGATTATAGAAGATAAATGAAAAGTAACATATTCTAAAGATTTCTCTTGACATTTAGGTTCCTGAAATGAAGATGATGAAAAATATGACTCTTTATCAGATGAATGTTCAGGTAAAATGCTGTGTGATGCAGACAATGTAGGAATTGGTGTAATTGGAATCTTAGACCTTCCAACCCTCTTAGAAAATAGCCTTTCAGGATCTGAAAGATCTTGAACCTTCTGTTATGAAGTGTCTGATCTTGTATGGGGTCTTCCTGAAGCCAGAGTTATTGCTTTGATTCAAAACAACTAAATATTTCCTCCTCACTGAACAACCAGAGGAAAATATTGAAACCTAGGGAAAAGTGTTCTTGTCTTCTCTCCCCGGAAACAACGCCAATTAATGTTGTTCCTTAAGAAACCAATTTCCTGGCTGTGGAGAAATTTTGCTTAAGACATTAATGATTATTGTTTGTTGTCACGTATTTGTCACTTTATTGTTTGTTGTGTTCTCAAATGAAGGACCTAGAAAACGTGGTCTTTAACCCTTAATACATGTATGACTAGAACATCTCAAAATGCCATTTGTTGCTATATACAAATGACGAATGAAAAAATCTTGAAGGGGAAGTTAAAAATAATATGCTCATCTTTCACATAAACTATTATCTGTAACTTAGAATAATTATGAAAATGAGAGCTATTTCATTGACAATATGCTACTTAACACAGAAACTACTATCTGTGACTCTTAGAGAAGTTAAAGATAATATGTTGGTTGTTGGGTCTTGAAATTGTCACTCACTTCCATTACACTTTCACTATCATGTCCATTATATCACTTCCATTTCACCTTCATTTCACTACCATGTCACTACATTCATCTCACTTTCATCATTATTAGGTCACATTTATGTTTTTCCAAACTTTATTAATTCTTAGCATTTTTAAGTGAATTTGTGGATAAAAATTAGAAAATAATGTGCATATGCTTATACCTAACAAGTGGGATGAGATTTTTGACATGTGTAGGTCAAAAAGAAGCTTCTAGAAGACCTTTATGTGGCATCCTAAGGCCAAATTCGAATTTGAGTGGAGAGGATCATGGGATCATGAGGATGTGTCACATTTCCTATTTGTATTGAAACTCTAAGAAGACATGTGCCTTATCATTTCCTATTTTCATTATAACTCTAGAGGTATAGAAAGAGATTCATGGACTCTCATTAATGAGATGACTTCTCATATTTTTGTATAAATAGGAGATCACTCTCCTTTATTGGAAAGCTTTGTAAACTTTGTTATCTCAACATGTTGTACTTTGTAGTTTTGAAGAATTTGAATAAAGTTTTGAAGTTCCCAACATGGAAGGAGATGCGAAGTAGGAGATGTCATGGAGCATATTAGAATGTAAGGTAGAGTAGACTTTATTTTGTAATTTTTCTTTGATTTCATTCAAGTATGTCATTTTATTGTTTTCAAGTTTTCAAGTTTAGATTTTCCATTCATGCAAGTTTAATTCATGCAGGTGTGTTCAACCGGTTGATTGTAGATTTGATGTTAGTTTAATAATTCATGTTGTAAGTGAATATTTCTGAAAGCCCTTTCAGTTGATGGTTCATCTTAAAACTAAGTGGTGAAGTATTTCATTTATGAATGAGTCTTTCTTTGCATTTTTATGTTTACTTTTTCTTTAGAACAATCAAGTACTGGATCCCTTCAAATGCTGTCATAAGGAGATATTTGTCCCAAAATTGTGTAGCAAAGTGATAAAACACTTCATTTAGCTATTATAGTAGATTAATTGCAATTTCACTTTCAGTCTTAGTCTTTCATTTAAGTTTGTTGCGAATTCATTTTTAGTTTTAGAACAATGAAGTACTGAATCTCTCCAAATGTTATCACAAGGAGGTAGTTCTCCCAAAATTGTATAACAGAGTGATAAAACACTTCATTTGGCTATTATTATTTTTGCTTTCATTTCATAGGCATTTTTCCAGCTTAGATTAATCTAATTATTCAAAGTTTTGATTTGCTCATTTCTTTTTCTCCCTTCTTTAGAAATTAGGTTTTAACATTAAAAGTCATTAGATTTAGTTGTCCATTAACATTTAGAGATTTTCATTTAGAAGCATAACTTTTATTTCTTAGATTAATTTCCTTAAGCATAAGAAAAAAACACCCAAAAACAACATAAACTATAAAACAATGAAGTAAGAAAAAGGTTAACTAAGCACATATAGTGCATCACACTTCATCAATTTACGATACCCGCATTGATATTTTAGTAGAGCAATTTAGGACACTAAATTGACTAGACATTTTGGCACCACTACTAGGGAAGTGTAATTAGGAGACTTTATTTCTTACATCTATAAAAAAAAAAAAAAAAAAATCTTGAATATGCTCTCCTCCTGCACTTTGTGTGATCTGGAGGATCAGAAAAATAATTTTTATGTTAATATATATATATATTTATATATATATATATATATATTATATATATATATATATATATATATATTGTCATTTCATTTGATCAATGAAAACTTTAATTTCATAAATTGTTTTGTTTTAAAAAATATATACGTTATATTTTAAATCTTTGAAAAAATATATATATAATTTAATAACAAATCATTAAAAGAGAAAATAAAAATATTATTTGTTTAGTAAATATATATGTATATTTTTAATTTTTGAAAATATAACATATGTAATTTTATTAACAAAACAAATAAAAATAATAATAATCCACATTTCACATAATAAAACAAATAAATCTTTGCATTTCTTCAAGTTATGGTGGACGTAGTAAATCTTTGCATTTCTTGTCTGGAGGTCATTCACCTACCCGTATTCCTTTCAGTCACCAGTCAACAGATTTCTCAGCCATTGCTCGGCCCTGCAACAACAATAAAATTCCACTAAAACACAATTCAAAGGGGAATTCAGTGAAGGGAAATATAATATTTGACATAAAAAAAGGTTTGGTATGACAGACGACAACCAAGAGGATGTGTTTACGAAAGACTGCAGATCGAAAGGGACTATCTTTAGACTTGGGGCAGCCCTTCAGGGTGTCCTTGAAAAGTTCCTGCTAAGATGACATGCAAGTGTTCAGATCACCGAGACTGGCTAGTTCATTTGCTATTGCATGTCCTGAAATTGCATTTGAAATTGATTTTTTTTTATAGAAGACGCATTTGCCAGAAAAACATAGAACTAAAAAACGTCAAATTTTAAAACGCAAATTCCAGCTAAATAAAAACAAATTCAGAAAAACAAAAACATGGATCTTTTTTGGAACGGGGTCAGTTAGATAACCTAGAAATGATTTGGAGAATTTTGCAACGGTTTGGGAGAATTTTTTGGTTCTCGGAAGCGCCATTTGGCATGCTGTGTGAGGAAAAAAAACTAATTTTATTAAATGTACAGAACACTTTTTGAACACGACACACTTGAGGAAGGGAAATTTGATTTGAAAACAAATTCATGCTGTGGCATTCAATCCATATGGTGAATCTAAGAGTCCAAGTCCAATTCAATTTACACTGATTACACAACTCCTTCCATCCTCGATGCCAAATGGTTTGATGCAATCTCTATTTTTGACTCGTGCTTAACCAAACTTCTCCCGCACACTTTTCAAATGCTTTTTGTGCATACAATCACTCTGTTTTCATCCAAGTGCACTAGCTGTGGTCTTGGACTTTCTTCCTGGTACTTGGCTGCATAAAATTTCTTTTCCAATAACTTAAATTGGAAAATTGTTGTCTTGGTTGTCCTTTAGCTATGGAATGTAGCCACATTCTGCAACTAATCGGTTGTTTCACAACTACTTTCATGATTTTGTAGGTTTCAAGTGTTAAGAGGAGAAAATGACTACATGGGTAGCTTGGAAAACATCAGAGCAAGAATTTTGAGTTGGTTCATTGTCTCAAAATGAAGAAGCCATCACCGTTTTCAAGGTGTGTTATCACTATGTCACTGCATGTTCTTCCCAACTTCAAGGAGCAAAATGAAAAACAAAACCAAATGTTCACATATAAAAAAAATTATTGAATCAATGAAATAAGTAGATTATTTGCTCAATTTTCTGAAAGGTATTAATTAATTGTGGACTGATAATGAAAATGGATAGCTAACTTTCTGTTCAATATTTTTAGCTACAAAAACTGTGCACGTTCTGCGGCTAAATCCATTCTGCAGCTAAACATCAATTCTGCAGCTGAAAAACCTCCCTATTCAAATCAGTCTAACTTTCTCACACGAAATTAGATTTTGACGATTCAAGTGTCGTTGGAAAGATATCAATGAGATATACATAATGAGAAATCCATCATCAAAGTTTGAAATAGTAAATAATGAAATAAATTGCTGAAAAGATATAATAGTTAACTTGAGGCACTAATTCAGAAGCAGGTATAATTTCTTTTGGTTTTCCTTCGTCAACTTGTTTCATTAGTACAAATTCTTAGTTTTGTGTGTAAATATCATAACTAGAGAGATTGATCACCTCTCTCTTTTGATAGTCTTACATTCCATTGCAGAAGAAGTGTTAGTTTTTTTTGCAGGTTCCAGGAGGAAGGATAGATGACTACAACTGAATAACGTCTCTTTTAGAGACCAATCTGTTTCATAAGAGGACGATCAATAACAAAGAAGAAACATCAATGCATGAGCACATGCTAATGCAAAATTAGATCCAAGCACTTGCAAAACTTTCAGATACTATTGTCTCCATTACATCCATACTTCATGATAAACCATTCACCTCATTTCCCTTCATATTTTCTATTTGCATTCACATACACTTTCCATCACCTTTTGTCCACTCCTAACCCACAAATAAAAATAAGAGGCTCAGTTACATGCTTATTTCCCATTGCCATTATTACTTTCCATTTCCATTTTCCATTTTCATTTTCCCTTTCTTATAATTTTCATTTTGCAAATAAATCTTGTTTCAATGAAAATTATTGAGTCCATAGTCCTTTGAGTCTAAGTTCCTTGCAAAAACACCTTGAGGCTTGCATGCCTTAATGGAAAGTCCTCATGCCGACAAACAATGGGAATACATTAATTTCCCTTGTTCATCAGATCTTCTAGGTGACTCAACATCCACAAATTTATTCGTACCTAGCAAGATGTGTTTGGGCATCTTTACTCTCATTGTCATCAATGGTGAGAGTTCTCGTGTTGACTAGTGGCATCCATTAATGGCCACTAAGTCAACAATTTCCTACGATGTTCGACATCAAAACATCTATTCACATATTCAGAATTGTGCCAATGAGTTTTGAAGACATGAAGACTATTATTTTCAGCATTTTGTAGTAGATTCAACAAGTTTTAGTAGAAGCAATAAAAAATAATCTTGACACTTTTATCCATGGCTCCTTTTATCCAGCCACTTAAAGAAGATTATGATCAATATTTTGTAGCCACCACAAATACAACTCATCTATTTCCAAAGGGTAAGTTAAGGTACGTCATTTTCTAACTTTTTACCATAGAATTCCATAAAAATCTAGAATGATAATTGTTGGAAAAACATTTCTCTTCCTCATTTCATAAAATTGCCAATACCATCAGTTCGGGGGAGGATACATTCATACTCATATCTTTCCATGTTCATATCATATTCAGAAGCCCACATACTTCCAAAATATATTAACTATTACATTATTATTATGAGCATACAATGGATTTTCAAAAGTGCTTAAAGGATAATTGGATATAAGCACAATCGTGGTTGTCACACAAGAACCAACCATGATGCAATCCAATAAAGATATACTTTGCAACAATAGTAAAATTATCATTATGCAAAGCTCAAAGATCAAAATAGAATGCAAAAACAAAATATGGTTGTAACAACCAACCATGATGCAATCCAATAAAGATATACTTTGCAACAATAGTAAAATTATCATTATGCAAAGTTCAAAGATCAAAATAGAATGCAAAAACAAAATATGGTTGTAACACAAGAACCAACCATGTTGCAATTCCAGTAAAACACTTTGCACAAGTATGAAGTTATCAAACGATATCATGCAAAGTTAAGCCAAAGCTCAAGGATCAAAAGAATTAATGTAATATATATTGCATGACGACATGCAATAGCTTCAGTTGGGGGGTATGTTGGGTCTTGAAATTGTCATTCACTTCCATTACACTTTCACTATCATGTCCATTATATCACCTCCATTTCACCTCCATTTCACTACCATGTCACTACATTCATCTCACTTTCATCATTATTGGGCCACATTTATGTTTTCCCAAACTTTATTAATTCTTGCCATTTTTAAGTGAATTTGTGGTTAAAAATTAGAAAATAATGTGCATATGCTTATACCTAACCAGTGGGATAAGATTGTTGACATGTGTAGGTCAAAAGGAAGCTTCTAGAAGACCTTTATGTGGCATCCTAAGGAAACATTCGAATTTGAGTGGAGAGGATCATGGGATCATGAGGATATGTGTCACATTTCCTATTTGTATTGAAACTCTAAGAAGACATGTGTCTTATCATTTCCTATTTTGATTATAACTCTAGACGTATAGGGAGAGATTCATGGACTCTCATTAGTGAGATGACTTCTCATCTTTTTGTATAAATAGGAGATCTCTCTCCTTTATTGGAAAGCTTTGTAAAATTTGTTAGCTCAGTTGTACTTTGTAATTTTGAAGAATTTGAATAAAGCTTTGAAGTTCTCAACATGCAAGGAGATGTGAAGTAGGAGATATCATGGAGCATATTAGAATGTAAGGTAGAGTAGATTTTATTTTTTAATTTTGCTTTTATTTCATTCAAGTATGTCATTTTATTGTTTTCAAATTTTCAAGTTTAGATCTTCCATTCATGCAAGTGTATTCAACCGCTTGATTGTAGATTTGATGTTAGTTTAATAATTCACGTTGTAAGTGAATATTTCTGAAAGCCCTTTCAGTGGATGGCTCATCTTAAAACTAAGTGGTGAAGTATTTCATTTATGAATGAGTCTTTCTCTGAATTTTTATGTTTACTTTTTATTAGAACAATGAAGTATTGGATCCCTCCAAATGCTACCATAAGGAGGTAGTTCTCCCAAAATTTTGTAGAAAAGTGATAAAACACTTCATTTAGTTGTTATAGTAGATTACTTGCAATTTCAATTTTAGTCTTAGTCTTCCATTTAAGTTTGTTGCAAATCCATTTTCAGTTTTAGAACAATGAAGTACTGAATCCCTCCAAATGCTATCACAAGGAGGTAGTTCTCCCAAAATTGTATAACAGAGTGATAAAACACTTCATTTGGTTGTTATCATTTTTTCTTTCATTTCATAGACATTTTTCCGGCTTAGATTAATCTAACTATTCAAAGTTTTGATTTTTCCATTTCCTTTTCTCCCTTCTTTAGAAATTAGATTTTAACATTAAAAGTCATTAGATTTAGTTGTCCATTAACATTTAGATATTTCCATCTAGAAGCATAACTTTTCTTTCTTATATTAATTTCCTTAAGCATAAGAAACAAAACCCCCAAAAACAACATAAAATATAAAACAACAAAGTAAGAAAAAGGTTAACTAAGCACGTATAGTGCACCCCACTTCATCAATTTACAATACCCGGATAGATATTTTGTGTAGAGAAATTTAGGAAACTAAATTGACTAGACACTGGTCTTTCATAGAAACTATTATCTATAACTTAGAAAGGAAGGTGAAAACTTCAAGTATAGGAGTGATCTTTTAAGGAATTTTAACTTTATCTACATAAGAAAATAAAAACCTGCAACTTCATTATGATACTTGAAAGCAGAAAACATAAGATGACAAATAACATAGAGGGTTACAAAATTATACGCAAGAATTCATGGAAACTTCTGATTCTTTCATTAATCAACAATTATATAAGGAATACAGTGGCCCTAGTATCTGTGTTCTCCAAAATTCGAACCCTTTTTCTGTAAATTTTCCTCTTCTTATACATTGTGAAACAGTTGATGATCTCTGAAACTGTCAAACTACTAAAATTGTTTCTTTAACTATCTAAAGTAATAATTATTACCAAAATATTACATAGATGGTAAAGACATATCAAAGAACGTAAAATAAAAGAAACCCATCGAACAATGACAGTGACTACTAGAATTTCGACTCTATTAATCTGTTGCCAAGTTCCTCTATATGTGCCTTAATAATAATTAATCTGCTTTAATCATAATAAACTGTGTTTGAATTGTACATAACCTGGGCTTATGCATGTCAGGTGCATTTCAATTGGCCAAAACCCCAAGAAGCTTGACCAATTTCCTTCTCTTTAAATTTGGCTTTAACACTGATTTTTTGCTTTACACGGAAAAATTAATGCAAAGCACACAAAGGCGGAACTGAAAAAGAATTAACGCAATTTAATAACTCCATCGGATCCATTTGTTCATCGTTGCATTAAATTTCCATCGCGAATCACAATCGGCCCATTTTATTGTTATATCAACCCAATCTTTAATAAATTGTGGCATGACGGACATGTTGGAGTTATAAAACGTAATATATATCATATCGGGTCCATCCATCGCATATTGCAATCGGTGCTTTAAATCGATGTATTAACCCAATCCTTTACAAACTACATAACTGTGGACCCATTAGAGTTATAAAGCATGATATAAATAGTTTCGGGTCTAGATCACCATTGCAAATGGCAATCGACACTTTCAACTGGTGCCTTGACTCAAACCTTGTGATATTGCGGACCCATCAAACTTATAAAACACATCATATTTAAACTATCAGGTCCGACCTGTCATAAATCGTAATTGGCATACAACATACATATACATAAAGCATTATGCGATGATCGTGGACCCACTAGGGCTTATAAAACATAATATATATATGTTTCAGGTCCACCTATCGCAAATCGCAATCGGTGGAACCCAATGTACATAGCTCTGTGGTGTAGCGAACCCGGCGAACTTTATAAAGCGTAATATATATATTTCAAGTATAGACCTTTAACTTTATCACTTGTTTCTTTTGCGATTTTGATACACAATGTGCTTTGCGATCGATATATTATATATATATAATATATATATATATTATATATATATATATATATATTATATATATATAATATATATTATATATATATATATATAACCATTGGCTTAATCCTTGGCTATACTGGGGCTGATTCTTTTATTTTTACTTGTTCCTTTACAAAGAAAACATACTCGATATGCCATTATTACTCCTTCCTATTGCTTTTATCTATTTTTGAAATATTTTCAAGTGATTCTTGAATGAAACATGAATATTAAAGGTAACAAAAAATGCATGTTACAGCATAGTGGATGGTCATTTTGAAGATATAATACACTTTCTCATGACTGGAACTGCGCTGAAAGGGTACTATGTCTAGCAGAAGAAGGAACTAGTGGTGCGTGCAACAGATTTCTCTGTCATTGCGGGGCACCTATATAAGTTGGGGAATGATGAGATACTACAAATGTATGTACCTGAATTTTAATGAAGCAATATCCTCGCGGACACTCGTGGGGGTGCTGTGGGAGGTGATTATGGAAGGAGAGTGATTGCGGAGAAGGTTTTCCGCGTAGGGTTGTGGTGGCCGAACCTTCATCAGGATTCAAAAGCACATTGCAAGGCCTGTGATGTATGTCAAAGAACAATTAAACCATCATGGAGGGATGAGATGCCTTTGAATCTTCAAATGACCTTGCATCCCTTCGAAAAGTGGGTGATCGACTTTGTAGGACCTATCAAACCTCAAGGACAGATAGGCGCGAGATATATTATCACTACGACAGAGTACTTGACTCATTGGGCAGAGGCGCAACTAGTAAAAGATTGGACGGACGCGATGACTATGAAGTTTCAGTTTGAACACGTATTGACTTGATTTGGATATCTGAAGATCTTGATGAGCAATCGCAGTACACATTTTTTGAACGAGATGATCATTGCGCCGACAAAAGAGTTTCAGGTGTATCATTAGAAAATCACACCATATCACCGACAAGCTAACGAGACAATAGAAATGTTAAACAAAGTACTGGAGATTGCACTGACCAAGGTATGCAATGTGCAGCGAAGTGATTGGGACCTGCGCATACCCTCAATATTATGGGCTTATACAATGACAAGCAAGAAACTGACATGATAGACACCTTTCTGGCTTGTCTATGGAGTGGAAGTTGTAAAACCTATAGAATACTCCATGCCTAGTTTGCGCATAGTGGCACTCACAGCTATGATAGATTGTGGAGCCCTGGAGGAGAGGGTCGCGTAGTTAGAGGATATCAAAGAAGAATGGTTTTTGGATGGATTCCACTAGTAGGTGCAAAAGTAGCATGAAAAGGCCTGGCATGATTGACATATTATGTTGCTCACCTTCAAGGCGAATGATTTGGTATTGTTGTATGATAGTAAGTTTCATAAATTCCCAGGGAAGCTCAAAATGCATTGGATGGGACTGTATGTTATTAAGGAGATCATAGATGGTGGTGAACTTTATCAGCTATATTTTGGAAAATAGGCTGCCAAGGGAGCATTAATGTACCAAAAATGGGCAGAATGGTCGAATTCAAATTCAAAAGGCGCTATAAATTGCAAAGGGTTGTCGAGAAAACAAAACTTAGCCATTTGAGAATTGAGCTATTGCATGTCGAGTGATTCGTTAAGCCATATTTGTTTGATATTTTGAGCTCAAAGGCATTGTTTGAGCACTTAGTTGAGCTGTTGAGAGAATTATGGAATAGCAGTATCAGAGCACCTAAGGAAGCCATGGATACGGGAGCAATGACTGTTGAGGATGCCGCATAGTCCATAACGGTAGGGAAGCCCTAGAAAGTCTGTGGATGGTTGCAAAAATATCTAAATCACTGCGCACACCAAGACCTAAGAAAGACAAGTAGCCTATGGTACCAGTGTGCGTGTCGCCTAGAAATCCACTGAGAATGAGGCTTACTAGGGAATAAAAGGGGAAGGATATCAACTTGGAAGCTGATGAGGAGGAGGAAGACTTTGAAGAAATATTTGTAGAAGAGGAGGAGGACGTAGAGATGGAGGTGGAAACCCATGCTATGGACCCGTTGATTGGGCTACCCGCATATGTTCCTCCACAGAAGAGGAAAGCAAGGGTGCCTAAGGACCTAGATAAAAGAAAGAGCTCTCTGCAGACCCCGTTGCTCCCCGACGACATCATTTTTGATGGAGCGCACTTGGAGCAAGTGTCGGTATTAAAATTTGAGGACTGAGATCTCGCGAACCACAAGAAATTCCCAAATTTGACAACTGCACATCTCATGAACCAGAATAAAAACACACTGCTGGGAGTTATAGAGTTGGAGATGCGCCAATGTCTATGAGGTGTGGAGAATGTAGGACTATTAAACCTGTTGTAGGTGTCACATTACCATCATGCCCCAGTGACTATTTTTGTCATTAGGTAGCTGATCTACCTGGTGCATGATGGGTGCTTGTGGCTAGAGGAGCCCATCCCCATCATGAATCATCTAATTCACAGAAGTACCCAACTCCCTTGCAAAGGGGTGGATCCAGAGAATATATCAGAGGGTAAAAGTGATGATTTGGCCATCGCAGAGGCCATGATGAAGAAATTCAAGCTGGAGAAGAGGAAAAGAGGGTACATGATCTCTAGCATCAACAATGTGGTAGTCAAAGTTGCATTGCAGATACTGGTTGGGAAGGTTATGCGGAAGTGTTGTGCAAATGAGGTGCCCACACCAGTGGTTGTACTTGTTGCACAATGTGCATAAGGGGTCCAATTTAACTGGGTGTATTACTTGTGTAGAGAGTTCCCGGAGAACTTCCGTGAGGCACAAGAGTAGAGGAAGACTTTCCACTATGCATGGCTTCTGCTATCCATAGTGCTGGTGGCTTGGGAATTTCCTGAGGATAGCCAGTTCCCAATGATTGCACAAAATCTTCTGGAGGTAGAGAAGTATGCTTCACTTTGGACAACTAGAGATACATAGAGGATCATAGACAGCAAGATATATTAGGTGCTCAAGGAGATGAACATCAGAATAGGGATTAACCGTAAGCCGCATTTTATAAAAGTCTACAGAGCTTCGTGGAGTTCAAGGCAGACTTTCACCATGTCTATATCAGGGTGAGGAAGGACCCCGTGAAGGCATGGAAGGAGCTACCTTATTTGGCAATGGATGATGTCATATTCATTGTCCTTGAGTCATCGCCACCATGGTGGTGCACTCTACTCAGCTCCGCGGTGGAAGCGGAAAATTCCGCTGCACAGAGGAAAAAGGAGGAGGAAAAACTGCGAATGACGGAGTTGGCAGAGAATAGAAGGAATGAAGAAGTAGCAACCAAGGCACAGGAGGTACGTGATGCTGCGAAGACAGTGGAAGAGCAGTGAAAGGCATCAGAGAAGGAGCGCAAAGGCCAAAAGTCATCTTCACCTAAACATGAAATAGATCTAGAGGAAGGTGGGGCAGACCCACAGACGGCATCCACACAGTTGAAATGGCAGCACCCAAGAGAGCAAGTGGGGTTGCGAGAGAAGTCAAAGGTCTCAAAGACTTATTTTGACCTAATCACCCTCACTAAGGGGGATCTACATGACATTTGGGAGATGGTGAGGGACATCACCGCGAAGGCCTTCTAACAGTTTTCACAAGAACACCAGATGATGTTGGGGGCCCTCTGAGTGTAGATATAAGAGTTATAGGTGTGCATTCCATAGGCTGG
>APFE030754187.1:56995-87295 GCA_000404065.3 Pinus taeda
AAATGACACTAATCAAAATCCTAGAAGCTGACTCACCCACCTACAAATATCTATATATGGATCCCTCATCCCAGAGATCCAGAGGCTAGAATTTTGTATCTTGTAAGGAAGTGTTGTTGGTTTCTCTGTGGAACATCATAATGTTGGGTGATCTAGCTTTTCATGAGGTGAAGAGGGATTTCATGCTAGGAGGATGGCACTGGGTTAGGTCAATGGGTTTTAATACTCTCTTCTACTACTTCTATCAATAAAGCTATTTGAGTTTTCCTCCATATTCTTGTGTATCTCTAAATCTTGTATTGATATATGCATTTGTATGGTTAATATATATCTGATCCTATATTGTTTATGGTTATAGATGTCTATGCTTTGATGGTAATATGATGCTTTAACTCTACAGGTGTTCTTTGAAGCAGGACAAGTAAGGAAAGAATGGCAAAGCCCTGTCAAAGGGGAGGGGAAACAAGCAAGGAGTCAAGCGAAAGACTGAGGTTGGTACTCTCTGCTTCTCTCTCATCTATTTCTCATAGAGGGAAACACAAGTTCCTTTAGTTTGTTTGTTTCTAAGATAGCTACCTGTCTTAGTGGGACTAGCAGCTCTGAATGGACACTAGTTTTCTTGATAACAAGGATGTTATAATCTAGGTTCACATCAATGATTTCTACCTCAATATTCACTACCTTTCCCCAAACACATATAGGAAAGGCCGGGATAATCCCGTGCGGCCTATGAGAATGTCCATCAAATGCCGTCAAAAGAGTCGGTGAATGAACAACTGACGATGATCCAATAGCCTTCCAACATGACATAGACATCACGCATGTGGAAGCTCCCTCATCTATAACTATCTAAAAAATATTGGTCTTTCGATATGTGGACTTTATCTCGAAATCCATATGGTGAGGAACTCTCTTTTTGACATTCAACATATCAAAAGTGAGCACTATGTAATTCTTTGGATCTACTACACCGATTGGCAAAAGCAAAGCACTTCTCTAAGTAGGGCATGATTGGAGTAACTCCAATGCAGACATAGCACAAGGAATTTGAGCCAGATCTTCTATAATCGAGTAGTTCTGGGCTACCCTAGCATTAGGGTTAATAGTCGAGTGGTTTGCAAAACCTTTCAGTATCCAAGGTATAGACTCAACAGAGGGTGGCTCAATAGGAATTGGCTATGTGGCTTTGGGAACAGATTTAACCTTAGATGTTTCTAATTCATGATAATCACGTGCTCACGTAGCAATGTTGATATGAGAAATCATCATATAAACATTTGAGGAATTTTCCCCTTCTTGGTTTCCCCTTGCGGAGGTACCAACATTTGAAATCATGCCAGCAAGTAATTGTTGCCCCTGGGGAAAAGGGTTAGTCAAAACATCTTGGGAGCTAGAGGACCCTTACTTCACTAATAAGTGATAAGTGTCTTGCATCTTAGGGCATAGGTCAGTCAGATGATCTCCATTGCATAACTTGCATGGGAATTTTACCTTTTTCTTGGACTCTTTCCTACCCTCACTGACACAATTTCCAAGTTTGTTTGCATTGCCTTTCCCTTCTTGGTTCTTCTTCTTACCTCGTCTCTTCTTGTTCCCATCATCTTATTGATTTCCTTTGGGTTTAGAGGTCTCGACAGCATTTATAGAGGTAGGTTGGGAAGGTGTAGGTATAGACGATGCTTCCTGGTTAGAGGAAGCAGTTTGTAGAGACAATTGTTTTAATTGATTCAATAGGTTCACCGTGTTAATATCAATCGACCCGACTATACCATCGGTGTGGGGGCCTGGTTTTGGTTTGGCTCAATCGACCTTAGATCTAGGAGCATTAGGTAGAATTTTCTAAAGAGTCCCAGTCTAAGAATATATCACTTCCAATTGCTAGGCTCGGAAAATGGCCTACTTTTCCGAATAAACACTAGAAAGAGACACATCCTTTGAGATCTCAGGTTATAATGATTTGAGAAACCATTTGAGAAGGAAATCTGGTGGGATTTTAGCTATGATAAGCCTTTTTTTCCTTCTCCATTCCTAGATGTGATCTGAAATGTGAGTTACAGTGTCTTGCTAAAAGTTAGCCAGAAGTTCAGTTCAGGCTTCATATCGGACAAGCAATTGAAAATGGTTCAAAAATATATTAGCCAAATCGCAGAAAGAAGTATAGGTGCCCCTTAGCAACTTTATATACCATTTGGCCACATGTTTGGTTAGAGTGTGCTGAAATAACTTCAACCTGATCGAATCATCTATCAGGGAGTTGGATGAGCACCATAAGTGAAATGTGGTCACATGGTCTCTCGGATCTTCACCACTCTTCCCTTTGAACTTTGGGATATCCGAGGGAAGTTTAGTTGGGACCGGAGGCCAAGCCAAACTGTACTGAATCAGATCATTTGTCAATTTAGTTAAATCTAGCAAGTTCAACATGGCCAAAAAAGGAAGTTGTGGAGGACCTTGGGAATTCCATCCAGTGTGGGAGGGATTCCCAAAGGTCTGAAAAGAATGACCTGGATTCTGAAAAACACCAGGTTGCCTAAAGTAACTTGTAGAGCCTAATTAACCAAAAGGTGCTCCTTGTGGTCTAGTAAAATTTGGAGTTTGACCAACTGTTGCCAAAAATCCTCCGTAACTAGTGAAGTCACCCCCTAACGAAGTGTTGAAAGGAGATGATATCCCCTGATAATGATTCCATGCATTAGCAAAGGGGAGGAAATTATGAAATGAATTAACTGAAGAATATGACACATTCCCTTGTTGGCCAAAAAAGTGATTTCGAGCTCCTATCCCGCTAACCGCAGGGTTTGTCCAACTCTGGAAGGGGTTATTACCTTGACCTATAAAATAAAAAGGCATTGACCCTACTGTTGGATTGGAATATGGTATATGACCACTTCCGAATGGGAAATGCTAAAAAGAAGTTGATCCACTCATCATGGATGTAGAGGCAATTTATAGTATGTTCAAAGGAACTGAAGGAATCCCATGAGATGACATTCCAAAAGGGATAAATCCAAAAATGGATGCAATAGCCTGAGAACTTCCACTCGTTGACAGAATGGTAGACCCAAATATAGTCATATTGGGAGTAATAGAAGGGATGGAAATAGTGCCTCCCCCTTGTATAGATATGGGAGTCTGCATGCTCGCAACACTCTTCGTAGACGCCATGCTTCTAGCACTGATCATCAAAGGAATAGATGGATGTAAACCTGGGCTCAAAGGCCTATGAGTCGGGGTTCCAACATATAATAGAATGTCTGGATGATCAAGTGGAAGAGGAGAATTCAGAGCCGCAACTGACTTTGAAAGCACTTCAACTTTGATATTATCTTCTGACTTAAAGAGTACTCGAGAAAGAACTGGTGTGTTCCTCTCTAACTCTATACTGGTGCAAGGTCTATCTTGTGAACTAATGACTCCAAGTGGAGGATCAATCTCCGATGTGCTTGCTACCACCGATTGATAACTAGTGGAAGAATCGCTCCTACACCTTCTAGGAGAAGGCTTGGGACTCGTAGGTGATAGCCCAGGAAGTCTTCTAGACCATTGAGATGGTTAATCAACCACTTTGAATTATTTAAAAGATCTACTTAAAGAGTCAACAAACTATAAAGCTAGGCTGACTAGGAGAAAATAACACTCACTAAAAAGTCCCTAAATATATCAGCAATCAAACCACTCTCAATTATTTCCACTCCAAGTGATTAGGACCGGACACCAAAATATAATAAAGTTAATAAAAAGGGCCTTCTGAAAATAGACAGGGGTAATTACATCCTAGACCTACTAGCAAAGGTATCAGAGGTAGTTGCACTGACCTCCAGATAATAGCCTTTGCTGGTGCAAGCACCAATGCTTTGTAAGGGTACCCTCCAGAGTACTGTTGAATGTGATACAATGTCAACCTCAGGTGCCATGGGATTCCCCTCCGCAACCACCTGTGTGATCCCTAGGATAGGCATCTATGGTCACCAACCCATATCAAAAGCTGGGTGGAACAGTCGTGAGGCGGGATCTGACAAGTAATAGAGGGGGTATCTCTCATCCTTATCTTCACTCTCCCTCATGATTTACTCCCAGTTACAGAGCTTTCCCGTTCTCCGTACACTATTGGATTTAGCTCATTAATTAGACCTCTATGTTTTGTAATTTTGAGCGGCCTTGGAGATTTAACTCTCTTCTCGCCTAATCCAACACCCTAATAAACCTAAACTTGTTGTTTTATTCTAATGACAATACAAAAGTTATAGTTTATTTTAATTATCACTTGATTTTAATGGTTTTTCTTTAAGTCAAGGTATAGATGGGAGTCAAACCAATGATGTTTGTATGATGCAACATAAATCAATGAAAAATTAACTACATTTAATGCAATCATTTTTTCTTCGATGAAAAGTGATCTCTATATGGGTTCTACAAAACTTCTATAAAGCAAAATATGTTTTCTCTTCTTTTCTTGAAACAGACTTCACACACCCAAAAACTAAAAGACTATGAATTCTTTAACAATGCAAACTACCCTAATGCAAGATATAATGGAGATGCAAGATCCTATGTTACTCAAAAAGAAAAAGCAATTGTTTATAACTATCAATGATCCAACTTAAGTACTGAAGAGGATACAAATTTTGAACACAAAATTCTCTCCAAACAAGTGGGAAAAATTGTAAAAGATCACAATTCACTTTCAAAAACCAAAAGAAACCAATAACCAAACTTGGCAAAAGAAAACAAAAACAAAGTTTTTTGAGATATTTTCTTTTTAAAGAAACAATTAAACGACTTTTTGAAATCACCCAAAATGCTACTAATACTCAAAAGATCGAAAAAGAGCACAAGGAGTCTTTGCAAGTTACAAACTTGAAAATGAACGAAAACTTGAGCAAAAAGACTTCAACTTGTACCAAATGACCCAAACAACAGCAAAGAGCTTGACAAATTGACCAAGAAGCCAGGAAAGAAATACTTCCAAAAAAATCAAAAAGACTTTCAAAAAGCAGGAAAAGTTATGAGGCCACAAAACAAAGCAAAGCAAAGCAAGTAGATGTGAAATCTGGGCTTGACACTAAAGCTGAAAACAATCTCCTATTCTGGGGGACCAGAACCATCAAGAACTTCAGGACAAAGTCTTGTGTGCCCAAACACAAATTACAAACTCACTAAAAAAGTAAACCTAGGCCAAATCTTTTCAATGAGGAAGAGACTTAGAAATAGTAAGCTTGCAAAATAATTAAATTCTTGAGACAACAATTGACCACACAAAGACTAAAAAGACCATGCAACAAATCTATTTGGGCAGAGAGATTTGAAAAAACAATGCAAAAATTTTCATACGCGACTGTGTTCAAACACAGAAGCATGCACACGCTCTTCTGATACAGGAAACTCACGTATACAAGGTTTCACTTTACAAAAACAAGCGTGTATATGCTACTGTAAACAAAGTAAAGAGAATATACAAATCTTTGCAAGAAAAATAAAAAACAAAGTCTGATCCAAAAGATCAGACTTAAGGTCTAAGACTATAGTAGACCAAATAAGACTGTAACATCAAGCAAACCAAAGACTGAACCTTGATTGACACTGAACAACCCAAACTAGGAATAACAAGATTGTTATCCCCAGTGGAGTCGCCAATTTTGTTTCGGGAATAAGTACCCTAGGGCTTTGGGTTAGAAACCCAACAGAGTAGAAGCAAACTACAATAAGAAATACTCATATAACTCAAGAAAAAATCCTATATTAACAAAATATGTAAGAGTGACCGTACCTAGATTTCCTTCATTCGAGTAGGTCCCATAGGGTTCAGACCCTTTGCAACTCCCGATGTTCTTCAAACCTGAAAATTATCCAATTCAAACATACATAGTAGTATAGGAGTAAAGCATATTCTCGAAATTGACTTTATATCATATAAACAAATGATTGATCATACATAAAAACAACATTCATATATGAATTACAACATAATTTGATGTATAAACATAGTTAATTTCGGAAACAAGACAACATTTCTTTTATTATAGTAAGCTATAAATAACATGGAGAGAATTCACCCGAGCCTTCTTCTTCCGGCTCCAAGCGTAATCGTCCTTCAGATTCGTCCTATACCCGCCTTCAACAATCTTCTTCCATCAACAACACCATGATACCTCAAGCAAAAGGAAGGATATCTATAATCAAGGAAACAAGGGTTTCCTGAAGCTTGGGGAAGTGCATGAGGCATAGGGATTCATCAGACTCAGTCAGGGATAATCTGAGTATAATAACTCTATCTCTTCTTGCTTAAGGCCTTCCCATAGAGATGTATTTATACCTCTCCCAATTAGTTTTTTAGTTGGGAAACAGTTGGGCCACGGGCAATAGGAGGGAATCAACATGTAAAACCTGTGAACTCCTCCCATAATTAAGGAAATTTAATTTTTTTAAGTGTTTTAATACATATACACGGGTTGGGTATTTATTGACCACATGTACATGCTTTTATCTAAGGACAAAGCAACATACAGGAAATAAAACACTATTTTTTTATATATTTGGACCAAGTCTGGAAGGAGGGGTTGCCATAGGCCATAAACCAAGCATCACAAATACCAAGAGTGGTAAATGGTGCTATAACATAAATCATAACTTGTTGAGTGTTAGCCAATTGTGTGATCAAGGAAATGAGGTCGTATTACGATCACAAGAATATGTGGTTCATGAACTTGACATGTGAATGACCATAATAAAAGGAATAAGAACCCCGAGCAACTTGTATATATTGAAATGTGGCCAAGAACAATGTCACCTAGGAAAGGAAGAAGAAAACTGGTTATGGCACAGAAGGTTGGGATATTTAAGCTTCTCTCAAATAAGCAGATCAAGTAGGCTCAAATCTATTCATGATCTACCCTACATCACCATACCAGATGGTACCATATGTAAGTCATGCCAAATCGGTAAGTGTTGAGCTGTGTAATAGGTATGTATTTATTCTTGATTACACTATCTTTTTCCTCTTTTCTTATCCATTTTGTGCCATGATATAATAACATATTGATAGGATTTTGATAAGGGATGAATGAAACTACTCTTGATATGATTTGATCGTCCAAAATAACTCTCATTGCTTTTTATGCAGAAAAATAGCAGATGGAACAGTTGTTGTTCCAAAGTCAAAATAGCAAAAGCTAATTAAGGGAAATGAGGCACGTCGTGTGTGGTCAAACCAAGGATATCAACGCAAGATGAAAGAATTATCTGAAGATAGCATTTAGTTGTGAATTCCTCAGGATCTCTTGATCTTGAGGGATCACATTTATCTCTTTCCTTTTGACTATAAAGGGGAAAACTAAAGAAAGGGATATCTATCTCTCACCTTTTACTTCAATTTTAATATTAATTTATAGAAGTGTGATTCTGAAGAATGAGATCGTATTGTAAGCACAAGTGACTTTGATGATTAATATATAACTTGCATTGTTGTTCATTTGGATATTCTGAAGTAGCTAAGCAGTATTCGCTAGTGGCTAGGGCCCGGTCTCTAGTGGATCTTACTGTTGTTCCTTGTTTTATACTTTTTCGTTTCCTACAAGTTTATTCTACTTTACAACTTTGCAGTTGATTTACTTTCATTAATTTGGATTTCTGGTATTCATTTCATTAATACGTAATTCTAATTGGTTTTATTTATTCATGTCATGGATTGAGTTAGTCATCAGTTAAAGAATCATTTCTGGTTAATTAAAGGATAGAGTGTTATTAATTAGATCAAATGTTTTCCTTCTATCCAGTAGTTTAAGTCCAGCTGAAAGAGCTCAGCTAATGCTATAGTGCTTTCGGTTGATTATCATTCGAATTGGTTAATTAAGATTGAATTATGGTTTTGTTTGAGATTGAGTCGTGATGCTTGGATGAATTATTTCCCTTAAAGTTATAAGCTTGAGATTTATGATTGCATCCATTTACTCTTGTATTGAATTTAATAACTTATTTCAAAGTGTTACTCTCTGGATTTATAGCTTGCACATATTGTGTACACACTTGGAATAAAAGGACTTACCTAAGTTGATAATAATGTGAGGTAATTAGAATTTTTAAAAGACACCTTTTAGCACCCAACGTTTTGGCGCCATTGTTGGGGAAAGTGTTGCCATTTTACAAAGAGTGATGTATGTTTGATGTTTATCTGCTGAGAGAGAATTGGGTATTAAGAATGGAAGGTAAGAACCTGTGTAACGAGCGAGTAAAATGCACGCTCCTCCACCCGCTTTCCAGCAAAATTGCATGGGAATTTAAGGTAGAAATGAATGTTTATATTTTTGTATGAATGACTAAGAAAAAAAAGACTAGAAAAAGATATAATTCCTCCTCCCAAACCTAAAAAATCTAAGGGAGAGGTGACCCTTGGACGATCAGCCTTTATTCATGAAACCATAAGAAAAGATGAGTCTCAGTCATCAGTAGGACTCCAAACTGTTGCTACTAGACATCCTACTGTCTCCCTTCAGGCCACAGGATCACCATCTTTAGCTAACGTTGAGATTCATAGTAAGTCTGAAGGGTCTGAATAGAGTTTTCAAGAAATTGAAAATTCACAACCACGCCCTTCACAAGAAGGGAATTCTTGCAACCTCCGTGAAGGAGAAGGAGAAACAGGTAATCTTGAAATTAAATCATCAAAACCTAGATTTCCTGAAGTAGTGATTGAACAGAAGAAACCCAGTGTCCTGGATCGAGGTAGCACTATTAGAATCATTCCAGCCTCTTCTAGAAATCCTAGGAATAACTCTGCAGCTCCAGAGATCCCTGAAGGAAACTGGCATATTTTTGACCAAATGGTCAATAATCAACGACAACCCCAAACCTCTACGTTACAATACCCTATTGTTGACACTACTGTCAATGCCCCCATGAAAGCTATTCCATTACAAAATATTCCTACCTTTCGTGGGTTAACTTCAGGAGATCCTGATGCATTCCTTTTTGAATTTGATGTCCTATGTAGGGGTTATGATTACACTACCGATCCCTAGAAGCTAAAATTGTTCCCCTCTACTATGAAGGGAGCAAGTTTCCGATGGTTTATGGGACTTGGTGGAGGCACCATCAATGACTGGGACAAAATGAAAACATCCTTCCTTAAAGAATACCAAGATTATTGTTGAACTAGAGAACTAAAAGATGAAATCTTTCAAATGGTAGCCAAGCCTAACAAGACTCTAGAAGAATATGTAGAGCATTTCCAATATAATCTGCAAAGATCTCCTTATGCAAAACTACCCGATAATGTTCTAAAAACCGCGATGATTAAAGGTATGAAAGACCAATGGGTAGAAACATTGAATAAAATGGGTAAGGGCAACATTTATCAAGAAGATTATGACAATATTATAAACTTGTGCATCAGGTGCTCCAGGGGCAGTACAAGGCTGAAACCAACTGGATGTGATACGATCACCAGAGACAGCAAAGCCTCAGGAGGAAGCATTACACGAGTCGAAATCGACAATCTGTTGGATGATTTCAAGACTGATATCTTGGGGACCCTGGCAACACAATTGGATATCATGCAAGCTAAATGAAAGCAGGTCGAAGCAGAACAAATTCTGGCTATGTTTTGTCCCCATTGCAGAGAGAAACAAAGTCATAAAGAATGCTCGCTAGATATGATACAAACATGTGCCATATGCACTAAGGCGCATGCCACAAAAAGTTTCCCATTGCTCCCAGGATTAAAAGCAGTCTTCAAGGAAGCAAAAGAAGAAGTGGAACCAGTATATCTGTTGAACTAGCGTCATCAATGGCAAGCACATCAGATAGGTATGCCTACCGATCCATATTTGTTCTTTCCTCCCTCGCAATATTCAGGGGTAGCATGGCAAAACCAACCACCTTTTTCTACTTGGCCACCTCAAGAATTTTCTATGCCACCATTGCACAACCAATCAAATCTAAACAATAATTGGCCAAATCCCTCTTACCCTACACCATTCTAGCAGAACAACCCCTATTCATCTCGATGGTCCCCTTCCACCTCACAATATCATAACTGGCAATCAAATTGACAAAGATCCATGAACCATCCTATGGGGACAGTTCCTCTGCCTCAACCAACTTTACCACCACCTTACACATTACAGCATAATCCTTAATCTAATACATGGCTGCAACTCCCATCTCAACCCAACCCAAATCCTAACAACAGACCAATCCAGTCAGTACAAATCATTGAGGGTCTAGACCCTGAAGCTGAGTTCAGAGAGTGTAACGAACTCAAGTTAAGATCTAGATGTGTAATTGCTCCAAACGAGGAAAAAATCTGCAACCTGAAGAACCACAACCAAATAAGCCTTTGACTGTAGATGATCAACAAACAAAACAAGGAGAATATACACTGAGGTAGAAAAATCCCAAACAAATCATAACTACTCCCCCCCCATTCCCAAAAAGATTGATGATACCACGCCCAATTAAATATCCCGACTTTGATCTTCTGGGTGAACTCAATAATATCTGTATAAAAATACCCCTTCTACAGGCTATTCAAGAGATTCCAATATATGCCAAAACTATTAAAGGATTATGTATAAAAAATTCTATGAGGAAAACAAAAATAACCCCAATTGTCCATGTTGTCGGGACTTTGTTTGATTTATTACTGGGCAAAGAGACACCTGTAAAATATGAAGACACAGGAAACCCCATTGTCATAGTCCAGATAAATGGCCACTCTTTTCCCAATGCTTTAGTCGGTTTAGGGGCAGCCATTAACATTCTCACAATAAAAACTTGGGAAATGCTTGGCATCACAGCCTTGGAACCAGCAACTACCTTGCTGGAACTTGTTGACTTCTCAGTCATTAAGCCAGAAGGAACGTTACCAGATGTGATGGTTTTTGTATACACTTGGGAATATCCAGCAGATTTTTTGATTATTAACCTTAGGAACCAGCTGGATGGACATCCCTTAATATAGGAAGGCCTTGGCTAGCAACTATTGATGCTTATATCAGCTATCAGACAGGCAGTATGACCATAACTAGAGGGAATGATATGAAAAATCTAGCTTTATACCCTCCTGCTCAGCCAAGCCTAACCATTGTAAAAACTAGGAAGAAACCTGCAACATATTTAAGATAAAATATTTGGTCACCATTGACTGTGGCATATGCCTTTGAATTCAAAAACCAAACAGAAGATGATGTCATTAATACTTTTATCAATCACCCTGCTACAATGTCTAGTTTGATATGTCACATGATTAAAGTAGTCCTTCACAATGAAATTGAAGAAGATTCCGTGAGAGATATCAATGACTAACAAATACCAAAAACCACTGTCTATAATAGCAAACCTATCGAAATGGAGCGAGGGGAGATCCTGAACATTAACGGTAATCTGATTGATGACCAGCAACAAAAACTTATTCAAGTCCTTAGGAAATACAAAGGGGCTTTCTCTTGGGATTACCTAGACATGAAAGGGATTGACCCTCAGCTATGCATGCACCACATCTACACTGAAAAATATGCAAGACCCATTCGACAGTCTTAGCGTAGATTAAATCCTCACCTAAAGGATATTGTTAAAGAAGAACTTCAAAAATTGTTAGATGTGAATTTTATCTATCCTATATCTAATAGTAAATGGGTTTCTCCATTAGTTGTGGTCCCCAAAAAGAATGTGAAATGGTTGGTGTGCATTGACTACAGAGAACTCAACAAGGCAACACAAAATTACCATTTTTCCCTTCCATTTATCGATCAGGTCCTAGATACACTGACAAGAAATAAGTTCTTCTCTTTCCTGGATGGCTTCAGTGGCTACAACCAAATTCAGATTACCCCTGAAGACTAGGATAAAACTACTTTTACCTGCCTGTGGGGAATGTTTTCTTATAGGGTATTTCCTTTTGGATTGTGCAACGCACCTGCTACATTCCAAAGAGCCATGCTCAATATTTTTGCAGACTTGATAAATGAAGGATTGGAAGTGTACATGGACGATTTCACACCCTGTGGAGATGACTTCGAGCAGGCATTACAGACATTGGAGAAATTCTTGGAGCGGTGTATTGCTACTAGGCTATGCTTAAGCCACGAGAAGTGCCATATGATGATGATAGAGGGCCCGAGTCATTACATTTCAGTAGCTGGAATTCAGGTAGATCCAACAAAAATACAAGTAATCCTCTTATTAGCTACTCCCTGCACTCAAATAGAGGTACATAATTTTCTGGGATTTGCTGGATATTATCATAGATTTATAAAGAACTTTTCACAAATTGCTGCACCATTATATGCCTTGACAGGAAATATTGATTTTATATGGACTGACAAATGTGACATTGCCTTTATAGAATTTAAATGGATAGTATCAACAACACCAATATTACGAGGCCCGAATTGGGATATACCATTCCAGATTTCATCAGACACGTCAAATATAGCCATTGGAGCAATTCTTGGCCAAGACAAAGACAAGAAACCCTACACTATATATTACATTAGCAAAAACTTAACTCTTGTTGAGTTGAATTACACAGTAACAGAGAGGGAGTTTCTAGTTGTTATTTATGCTATTAACAAATTTAGACACTATATAACTGGATACCTTGAAGTTATGTATACGGATCACTCTGCTATCAAATACTTAGCTAATAAACCCATTACCAATGGAAGAGTGACACATTGGTTACTACTTTTGCAGAAATTTGGCATAACTATAAGGGATCGACCATGGAGGGAAAACCTTGTGGCAGACTTCCTCTCCCGAGTGCTAAGAACAGAAAACGTAGTGGTAGTAGATGACCAATTCTTGGATGAACACCTATTTTCTTTGGCTATAAAAACACCATGGTATGTAGATGTGGCAAATTACTTAGCAATGGGAAAACTGCCCAAACATCTAACACCCAGAGAAAGGAAATTGATAGTGCAATGCAGCACTCGGTTCTCCTGGATCAGAGGATACCTTTTACACACAGGGGCCAATATGCACATCCACAGGTGTATCAGGGAAGACAATTTGCGGACCGCAGTACTGGACATAAAATTTACAAATGGGCTACTATTGACCCATGATTTTTAAGGATGCTAAGAAATTTGTCTAGGCATGTGATAGTTTCCAAAGAATGGGCCACCCTAGCCAATCTAATGATATGCCCCTGCATCCACAACTGGTGATAGAACCCTTTGTGCAGTGGCCATTAGATTTCATTGGGTCGATCAACCCATCATCCAATCGGAAATCATATATATTGGTTGTAACAGAATATGTGACTAAATGGGTGGAGGCAATAGCATTACCAAGAGCAACAGAGGAAACACTGATTAATTTTCTTTTCAAAATTTTTGTGTGGTATGGCTTACCCAGAGAAGTAATTATTGATTGGGGGCCACAATTTGTAGGCCACAAGATCACTGCTACACTAAAGAATCATCACATTATGCACATAATTACCTCTCTGTATCACCTACAGGTGAATGGGTAGGTGGAGAGTACCAACAAATTAATTGAAGCTATTCTAACGAAGACAGTCTCATCACATAAACAATACTGGGCTACTCAATTTCCAAAGGCCTTGTGGGAATATTGCATGACTTGGAGGAACACTACTGGACACTCTCCATATCAACTGGTATTTGGTAAGGAACCCATTTTCCCCATAGAATTTGAGATACAAACACTAAGGATAGCCTAGGAGGTGGGACTGGATTTAACGGAAGCCCTGATTAATAGACTACAACAAATAGATTAATTAGATGAAATTGGCTATTGGCTCTACAACATACTGCACTCATCCAATAATAAAGAGCCAAATGGCATGATTCCCTGATTAAGAAAAAGACATTTCATGAGGGGGACTAGGCAATTCTTTACGATTCAAAGTTTCAAGACTTCCCTGGTAAAATGCAGACTAGGTGGTTAAGCCCCTATGAAATAAAGGAAGTGCATGACAATGGAACTCTTACATTGGCCACCATTGATGGGTCTAGTTTTTCCTTTAAAGCAAATGGGCATCAGGTGTGCCTCTACCAAAAACCACTTACAAGAGAATTTTTTTATCAACAGATACGCGAGGACTCCACCATGCAAGTTCTAGTTGCAGAAGGCAATCCTTTCGCAGCTTCATTTTTGTAGAAAGTTATTTCTTTTTGTAAAAACTGTAAATATGAATGATTCTCCATCTTTGATGAGCTAGTATTGATTGGCTCTCATCATGAATATTGCATCTTGCTTGTACATGTAAGGACTCCAAAACACGACTCCACATACATCAAGGGGAACCACATCTATATCTACTTCATCAATAAAATCAACACTAATAGCAAATCTAATTTTACACTGTTTTGTTACCTTCAACTCTACGTCCTTATTTACCCATCCCAGTGGATATGGGTTTGGATGATCACAAATTTCCAGCCCCAACTTCTTGACCAGGTCTACTGCAATGAGATTTGCATGTAATCTTGAGTCAAACAAAGCATCAACCTATGTCTTCTTGACTTGTATCTTTATATGAAAGAGTTTGATAATTTATTTCTCTTCCTATTGTTGAAGGCAACTCAAGTTCACCTCATGTTTGTAGAAATTCTATGTAAATTCAAAAATGCTCATGCAATTTACTAAAACATAAGACCACATATACTCTACTCATCTACAGAAAGAAATTCATGGTCAAGAAATAAAATCATAAACATGCAACATGATTCAACACACATACAAATATATTTATCTAGGGGAAAGAAACTGCTCAAAACCCCATTCCTATTTGTACTGCATTAATCGAAGAAAAGAGAATAAATACAATGCTTTCTCAAGCCTAAGCAACCTTTGCACCTGTATAGTATATCTTACTGCTTCATAGACTGACTTTGGCTAGAACTTAACCAATTTCTCATCCTTATAAACTCTTATTTCCTTTAAATGTTCCTTGAGGAATTAGGACCATACTAATTAGGAAAATACTCAATCTAGATTATGCAATTCCTTTAGGCCAATATTTGACTACGTGCACCACATGTACAACTTGGAATAATTTACAATTGATAGTACACTTCCCTTGAACTCCAATTTCAACTGGGTAACTTGTCTGCATCCATCAGTTATTATAGGCTTATTGATTAGTTAACTAGTTCATCCCTGAAATGTGACTGACTACACACCCCACTACTAGACCTTCCACTAGTTCTCTACTAGTTAGAACTAGTTTAACTCACAATAACTCAAATTAACTAGAATATATTCTAGAAATTAGAAATCAATCATAATGAACTAAACTCAAGTGTCTCCAACTAGAATTAACTGAGTTATGTGAGTAAAAATTACCATGTCACCTTAGTTAAATACCTCAATGTATTCTGCTGAAATTGAAATTTGAATTTTAATCTAGTTTAACCAAGCCAAAGTCAAAACTAGATTTTATTACAACATTTTCAACACTCCCTCTCAGCAAGAATGGGATTTTCTGATACCCCAATCATGCCTCTATGGAACTCAAATTTTCCCTTTGACAAAGCCTTTGTCAAAACATTTTCATCTTGTTCCTGTATAGGAATGTACTCCAACAACGTAATTCACGTTTGCACATAATCTCGTAGATGGTGATACCAGATGTTGATATGCTTGGATTGATCATGAAATGTAGGATTCTTAGAGAGTTCAATACCACTCTGATTATCACAATAAATCACAATTGGATCCATCATCTGACCAAATAACCCAACAAGAATCTTTCTCATCTAGATTGACTCACATGTTGCTTGACTTGCATCCATGTACTCTGCTTATGCTGAGCTAAGTTCCATAGATATTTGCTTCCTATTGTACCAAGAACCCATTGTTGAACCAACACTAAAAATTCCTCCTGATTATCTCTTCCTATCTGATGGAATCCCCGCCTAATCTTCATGTATGAAGACTTGCAACTTAACTCCCTCTATCCATCTTTACCAAAGACCAAACTAAGTAGTGCCTCTGAGGTATCTCAACACATGCTTTGTTGCCTTCAATACAATTTGGTTGGCTTAACCATTTCTTGACTAAGTTATTTAACTACATAACACATGTCTGGTCGTGTGTTAAAAAAATATACAAGTGAACCCACAAGATTCCTGTAAATGGTAGCCTCCACTTCCTCACCTGAAGTGGCATCATCTTTCCTCCAAATACCTACTTGAGGAGTATCCATGGGTTTTCTACTCTCCGTGCAAAACTTCTTCAGTATCTTGTTGGCATACTTTCCATGAGAGACAAACAATTCCCCATCTCCTTTCCATACTTCCAAACCAAGGAAATAATGCATGAGTCCCATGTCCTTCATCTTGAATTCTCTTGCAATATCCTCTTTGCAAGAGCTGATCAACTTCTCATCACAGGTTAAAATTAAATCATCGACATATAACACAATAATTAGTAATTTACCTTCATCAACAATATGATAAAGGTTTTCATCTGCTTCACTTTTGGTTAAGCCCAACTCAGTGATATAGTTGTTTATCTCGGTGTACCAAGCATGGGGTTCTTGCTTCAATCCATATAATGCTTGCTTGAGTCTCCACACATTTGATTCTATGTCAAAGGTCTCAAAATATTCTAGTTGTTTAATGTAAACCTCTTCCTTAATAACTACATTGAGGAATGTTTTCTTCACATCCATTTGGTGGATCTTCCATCCCATATGTGCTACAAGTGATAGAATTTATCTTATAGAAGAGTACCTTGATACTGGAGAAAATATCTCCTCATAGTCAATTCCCTCCACCTGAGAGAACACCTTTGCCACAAATTTTGCCTTGTATTTCTCAATGCTTCCATCGGCTTCTTGATTTACCTTATAGATGATCAACCCATACTAGTTTCACTACAACTTCCTTGAATGATGATGGCTCAGTTTCTACTAGCTCACTCATCAGATCCATGTCACTAGTGTACTGATTTGGTGACCTCCTTTTCCTGTGCTATGATGTGAGTGCTCCCATGGTCTCTCTAGCATCATGCATTAGCCTCTTAGCTTCGTTGCTTTGTTTTCTTCCTTCTCTAGATGTTTTTTCTTGATTGGATGTCTCCACTCTCTATTCCTATGCTTCTGGCTACTCCATAACTTCCTAAGGTTCTTCCTTTGGAGCTAAAAGCTCTTGATATGAATGCAATTGAAGCTCTCTCTCAAGAGAACACCTCATTTTCTTCTCCTCATCAAACTTAACATCCCTTCGAACAAATGTCATCTTGAGGGATGGCAAGTGAACACGTTATTTGTGAGGTGTTTCTGTGTACTACACAAATATACCCAACTCTGTTGTTGGCTCTATATTTTTCCTTGATTCCTTGGAAACATGATAGTAAACCAATGATTCAAAGATCTTGAAGTGTAACACATCTGGTTTCTTCCTTAAAAAAGCTTCTTCTAGTGTACTCATGCAAGGAATCTAATGACGACTCATGTTCTACAAATATATCATTGTGTTTCATGCTTCAGCCCACAAGTGCAATGGTAGGCCTTGGTCATCCAACATCACTCTTGCAACTCCCACAATACTTTTTCTCTCTCTTAACCACCCCATTCTACTATGGGTTGTGAGGTTTTGTCCACTCCCATCGAATCCCTTCCTTTGCATAGAAATTTTTAAACTCATTCGACACATACCTACATTATCGCTCTTGAGAGCCTTAAATTTGTTGTTAGTTTATTTCTCAACAAGTGCTTTAAATTCAAAAAACTTGGAGAATGTCTAATCTTTCTTCTACATGAAGAAGATCCATCACTTCTGTGAGAAATCATATACACATATTACATAATACCAGTTCTTGGAAGTGGGGGTTGTCGAGAAATGTCCACACACATCAGAGTGAATCCTTTCAAGGAGAGCTTGCACTTTATTTTCCCGATGATTGAAGGTGGATTTTGTGTACTTCCCCAATGTACACCCTTTGCATGTATCTCACTACTCTAGTGCTCCTTTGGGGAGGCCTGTATAAATTTGTTGCATGATCTTCAAAACGCCATGATGCAAATGGCTAAGTCTTCTATGTCATAATTCATCGATATCCCAACTTTGCACCTTCTCTTATTTTGTGTTGAATGTTGCATAGTCTTCCATATCTAATTTGTATAGGTCCTTCACATGAACCCTGATCCACTTCACTTGTCCCATGGCTATGTGTCTTAGGAATTATTTACCTTTACTGGAGATCACATCATAACCATGGTCTTCCAACATAGCAACTTAAACAATATTCTTCTTTAGACTCGAAACATAGATGACACCCTTGAGTTTGAGAGGGGGGATAGAATCCCTCTAAAAAGTAATTGTACCAATATTGGTCATGCTATACCTCTCATTATCTCCCATCTCGATGTGCATATGGAGTTTTTTCTCCTCCAGGTCACTTAAAAATTATTGGTTACTTTTCATATGGAATGAGGCACCATTGTCCAAGTACCACGCACTACCCATCACTGTGCTCACCATGCATGCAATTTTGGACAAGCCTTTCTTCTTTCCCCCTTAACCAAATTTTCCTTTGGATTGGGATTTCTCCCTTTCCCTTTCTTTGCCTTTCCAACCAAGGCATAGTTCTAATCATCATCACACTTGGATGAGGTTCCATCTCTCGTGTTCCACCTTATCTCCTCTTGTACCAAATCGGACCAGGGGCATTCCCAATTTGGTAGCTTCTCCCTCCCATTTAACAAATCATGGTAGTTATGCAAACACTTGGGAAAGCATAGAAGGGCTAGGCTCATGAGATTATCCTCCACAACAGTAACCCCAACTCCTCCAAGTTCATCACGACATTGTGTGAACCTACTTAGGTACATTGATTTAGTCTTTTGCATCTTGATATTTTGAAGCTTATCTTTGAGCACCAGTTTCTTATGGTCGTTTTTGTTCTAGAAAAAATCTGCCAATGCTTGTCACATTGCATACAAGGTTTCTTTCCCGTGGATATTGGATAGAATGTGGTCCTTCACACCCTCCAATATGATTCCCTTTACCTTGACTACACACTTTCTCCATTATGCTAGATTCTTGAGGTCAGATGATCAAAGCTTTTCAATTTCATGCTTGACAAATTCCTTTAACCCATTTTCCTTCAGTAACACCTCCATGCAGCCCTTCCAAGAAACAAAGTTCGAGCTACCCTCAAGGGCATACTCAAGCCTTAGATCATAAAATGCCATCCTGATATCTCTGAAGAATTAATCCTGCAAATTCAATCCTCCTACAATAAGAACTTCAAATTCTCTTCTCTACTGTGAATCATGCTTTGATACCATGTAGAAATTATACGTAGATTCAAAACTGCTCATGTATTTTACTAAAACATAAGACTTAAAACTACTCTACTCATCTACAGAAAGTAATTCACGATCGAGAAATAAAATCATAAACATGTGACATGATTCGACACACATACACAGAGATTTATCTAGGGGAAAGCAACTAAAAAAACCCTTCCTATCTATATTGCATTAATCAAATAATAGAGAAGAAATTCAATGCTTTCTTAAGTTTGAGCAATCTATACACCTGTATAGTCTATTACTCACTACTTCACAGACTGACTCTAGCCAACACTTAAACAATTTCTCAGCCTACCAAGCTCCTATTTCCTTTCATTGTTCCTTGAGAAATTAGGTCCCTATTAATTAGGAAATTCCTCAATCTGGATTGTGTGATTCCTTTAGGCCAATCTCTGATTGCATGCACCACTTGTACAACTTGGAATAGTTTACAATTCATTGTACACTTCCCTTCAACTCCAATCTCAACTAGGTAACTCGAATTATCTGCATGCATCAGTTATTCTGGGATGATTGATTAGTTATCAGTCTGATCATTAAAGTTTGACTGACTACACACTCCACTATTGTACCTTCAACTAGTTCTCTTGTAGTTAGGACTAGTTTAACTCACAATAAGTCAAATTAATTGAAATAGATTGATAAAAATTAGCAATCAATCATAATGAAATAAAATCAAGTGTCTACAACTTGAATTAACTGATTTAACTGAGTGATAAGAGTCATATCATCGCTATTAACTACCTCCAAGTATTCTGCTGAAATAGACATTCGAATTTTAACCTAGTTTGACTAAGGCAAAGTCAAAACTAGATTTTCTTGGTGCATTTTCAACACTTTTGCACTAAAGCACAGAAAATCTTCTCATCCACCTCTGAGTTTCTTTCAAATTTATTGCTTGAATACATGGCCATGAGATTCTTCTTCTTGTTACCTTTCTTCTTGTTCTTCAGGTTTAGCTTTCAATGCAACTTCCAACACTTATCCTCTGTATGGCCATGAATGTTGCAGTGGTTGCTAATATCTTTGCACTGGTGTGTTATGGTTTTCATGCTTTATATTTTCCCCCTTTTTTCTTATTCTTCCCCTCCTTATAAGATTCATGTTTCTCCTTCTGCTTTGATCCAATTGATTGCACTCTTTTCAGTCCTATGTTTTCTAAGTATTCTACCTATACACAAGTCTCGTCCACTGATTTTGGCTTGAACAACATCACTTGCTCACGTAGATGGCAGTGAAAACCCCCCAAATACTTAAGGAGTACACCTGGGTTCTTTGGAGAGATACCTACAATTATAACCATCTTCTTGAATTTCATGGTGTACTCCTGCATGCTTTGGCCCGACTAGTAATTCCATTGGATCCCCTGGTCCTCCACGTACCCAATGGGATAAAACTATGACTTAATGAGGGTTTTGAAATCTTCCCACGTAATCATTGGAGGTTCTCCCTCCAACCTCAAGGTTTTTGGGTGGCTCTCCCACCAAGTCAATGCATGGCCCTCCAATTTCACTAGCACAAATGAGATTTTATGTCCTTCCTTAATTTGATGGACACTAAAATAAACTTCTAGTTACTGCAACTAATGGTTTGGCTTCAGAGCGTTGATCTCTCCATGGCATGGCTTGATATAGACTTTTGCTTCCATTTTAAATATGGGCTGATTCACAACACTTGAACCAAGTTTATCTTTCCCTAATTCTTTCTTCGACTAGTTCTTCATTTCTCCCTGATCTTCTAATCCCTGTTTAGATTTGTCCTCTATATGCGAACCCCCATATTCTCCCATTATCCCCAACTTGCTATTCAAGGTCCCGTCAATCTATATCCATGAAATATCCACAAAATACACAAAGAATATTGCTCTAATTCCTAATGATCTGTAAACTATTGTGGATATTCCATTTGACAGTTCATCACAACATATCTAATAATAAAATATTAAATTGTAAAATTTCTACACTATTACAATTTTATTAAACCTATAGATCTATAAATTTAACTATAACTAGTGCACGCATATGAATGGAAATTATGTAGAAAAGTAGAGAATGAAAAAATAAGCTCTCACACACACATAATATACAAGATGTGCAATGGGAAACTCTTTCGAGAGAAAACCTTGCTGGAAGGTGAGGCCCCTTCACTCTCTTTCTCTTTCTGGAAATATGGTTGCAAGTATAAAGAAGTAATGCATGTGGCCCACGGGCTGCTACAATGCATAGATCCTCTATGTGTGCTCTACCTCCTATCTCTCTTTGCTATATTTTCTCTGCTATGGAACAAAATTCTGTCGAAATATTGGAATGCCTCTTCCTCTTAGTGGTCTAGTTATAACACAACCTAATAGCCTACTAGTGGTTAAGTTTGACTACAACAAATCTTAACTCGAGTTACAATATAGACTCTTCTAGAATATTTTAAATCAAAAACATGTGGCTAGCCTCATTTCAATGAATAATAGGGGCTAACGTGACATCCTCCCGAACTATAGGTGTAAAAACAAGAAGGTCAACTTCTGAGTGGCATAATTTTTGCATACAATCTCTAGTTGATGTGCTTCTTGCATCGTTGGAAAGATATTTGTGTGTATATTAGCTAAACATATGCCACACGTAAGAAGCAAAGTTTTACCCCTAAAAAACATTATTTGATGCCTCAAAATGCGCCTGGAAGGTTTCAAACCCCCTTTTTCCAAACTGGGTACCGCCGGTAAGAACGGTCCCATGAGTTGATTCCTCTAATTTTTCCACTCTAAATGCATCGATATAGATGCCAAACAATATAATGATCCAATTCATATTAACCGACAATATTCCATTCATCTTCCCATATCAGCCTCTATCTATGAATATCTATTAGAATATTGAAAGAGAAATGTACAAAAACTTCATTCAACTTTTGTTATAGTTATCCTAGTGGTATTTACTATAACCTAGTGGCATTTAATAAATTATTAGACTATTAATATTAGCTAGTGGTATTTGGTGGTTATAAAGTCACCACCTAGACCTTCCTTTCACGCATTTAATATCTAGTTATAGGACCATCTAAAGCAGCAACAGATAAAGAGATAGCAACTATACCTTGAGCCAACATAGTAGAAAAAAAAGGCATCATAAGCTTCAATAGCGCAAACTATTTCATTTCTAGTACAAGGTCCAGATGAAGAAGTAAATCTTCCAGCAAATATTGCACTAGTTTTAGCAGTACCATTAGTAGTTTATTTCATATATATATTACTAGTAGCACTAGATATGTAACCATACACCACTAGTACCAACCATATCTAGGGAAAGGAACCCTTCTTAGAGCTCCTCATGATATTTGGGGTATCGTATTCATTGTGAGGTAATAGTAAACCATACATTATGTAGAATAATGAGCGTTATGGTTAAGATTATATTGTAATTGAATCATAGATCAAAATGCTTCCTCAAACATTGCTTCCTGAAATGCTTCCTTGTGAATCCGTTAGAGAGACGAAGGAGCCTCCACTTAAGTCCAGTGTTTCCAAGTTTATGAGAGAAACAATTGAATTTGTAGTAGCCTATAGTTTTACATAGATTCAATAATCAAGAAAAGGAATAAATCATCAAGGAAAAAAATAATGTTGGTCTAGACAGTTGAAAGTTTGATAAATAAGCATTGTTGTTCAACTTCCTAGGGTCACTGCAAAACTAATGAGAAGTCCAGTGATTTGGGATTGACTAACTGAGAATACAATCAAACATGCATGGAAACAGTAAATGCATTATATGCAAATAGATGTGAGTAAATAAATAATAATAGTTCATCTCTTTCCAATATATGATGCCAAATAACTAAACTTAAGGTAGAAATAAAATCAAAAACACCAAGGTTAATCAAGATCTCTGAATAATTTTCAAATCCCCCACTTCCATAGAAAGTTTTCTATGTGAATTGTAGGTTGGGTCTCTCTCCCCCTTGTAGTGCTCTACCAACTTCATTGATTCCCCATTGGCTGAGGAAAAATCCTTACATTTGAAGTCAAGGGTGGGGGGAATGAACCTGGACAAGATTGGGGGATAAGATTATTGATGGTAATACCTTTAGTTTAGTTGTTGGGTTTGAATGTGCATGGCTCATGACTTCAATTCATGGCTCAAAAAACTAACTGTTGACTCTAAGAATTGTGTTATCATCTTAGGCAAGACCTCAATTGGGACAGGCAATAGACCATGGCAAGCGAGTCTGCACAAGTGTTCGACACCGATATTGCGATGACTTGACTTTTTTCCCATGGTAGCTGCCCAATTGTGGTAGGTACCCTATGTTTGTAGTCCCTGAAATGTAGTATGATGCATACACCACACCCTGATGGCTTATCCAATTGTAATTGTAGTGTGACGCATTAGTTTTTCACCCTAGCGACTACCCAGTCATGATGGTTTTCTTGGATCACAGATTGAGTGACCTTCGACTCTATGACATCACATCTTGCATTGAACATTGACTATAAGAATTTCGATATAGGCTTCTAGATTGAGTGACCTTTGACTTTATGACAAGATGTTAGCACTCCATAATTTCTGAGGTTGTGAAAGAAAACATAGAGGTAACCATAAAACCACTTTGGAGCTTAGGATCTAGCCTTTCTAAACTCAGAGAGGGATCTCTCTATCAAACTTAGCTTTGTTTCATTTGTATATTAGACTAGTTATGAGAGTTCGGAGTTTGATTTTAAAATTTATTTGGTTGATTAATTGCCTGAAACTTCCATTGGGCTATGGAGTTTAAAAACTTAACGTGGATCTGTCTCAGATTTTCAAAGGGGTTTCACAGGACAAGGTAGTTGAACTAATTGGACCCTCTAAATTTAAATGAAATATAATATAAGAAAATATATAGGTTCAATTGAAGCTAACGAGCAATTAAGAATTATTCAAATTGATATCATAAGGAAACATTTAAATTATCCATAGACAGAATCAGAGTGTATATTTCAACAAATTTTGTTCATCAACTTTCTATAAAATAATTCAGATTTAAGAACACATAAGTACGGAAACAAATAAATAAACACATAGACAGTGAGAGAAGCACTTCACCAAATAGTCTAACACATGAATCCTGTGAAGAATGTCCTTTTTATAACTGATCAACCCATCAAATGGAAATAGTACAATATATTTTTGGAATACAAAAATCAACATCTCTTACATCAAATGATGAAGTATTTATAAAAATTTATTATGAATATTTTGATTTAAAATATCAAGGTTCATTTCAAAATATTCTAAACTGATTGTAAAAATAGAACACAAATAAAGGTAACTAAAACTATTTGAAGAGATCTAGCACTATCCTTGAGGATCTCTAGTGATAAAGAAGAGAAATTCGAATTTGATTGCAACTCTTATTTGATGAGGTGGCATCGAAGTCACTAACTATCCATGAGCTTTTTCCTCCCAAAATTCTAAAAAATAGGGTCCTGTGATCCCTTTGTATATCCAAAACCATGATATGTTTTAGAAACGTGAGAGAGGTTTTTGTAAATTATGATCTTAGAAACAAAAACCTCTTTCCATTTTTGAAAATTCATCACCACCTTCTTGGAAACCACATTTAAAAATATTGACTAAAAACAAGAAAATTCAGGAAAATGTGCCTGCAAAGCTTCATCCAAATCTCCCAAACCATAAAAAATATTATAAAATAGAGAGATTTTTTGTACATGAGGATTTTATCAACAAAAATCTCTTTGCGTTTTTGAAAATTCATTCTCAGAGAAACCATTTTTTAAATTACTAGGTTCTATAGGAAAAAACATAGTTTTAACTGACCATGAAACAAACATATGACGTGGAGGCAAGAGGTGACATGGAGGTGGGGGATGATGTGGAGGCAAATGGTTGGTGGAAATAAAGATGTTTTCGCAAGGGTGATGTGGGGAAATGACGTGGAGGTGAGTGGGGACAGCAGTCCAAGTGGCAGGCAGTGAGTGGTGCAAGAGTGACAGCGAGGTCAACTGTTAATTATGTAATGGACATGATCAGGTGTCGGGATAGGAGTGGAGGGGAGCATGCGGGAAGATCTAGCGGGAAAGGAGTAGAATGTTGGAGGATTTCAGAGGGGGGTCGAAGTAGTAAGTGGTTTGTGGGGAGGGGGGGGTGTAAAATAATGCGAAGGTGACACACACGGGTGGGAACAACGTGGGGAAACCACTTTTCGAAACACCCCCCCCACTCCCACAACCAGTGGATAAAGGGAGAGATGGCGGGGGGCAGAAAAGGCTAGGGAGCCATTTGATGAAAAATATGATGTGATCAGGAGCGAGGAGATGTCTTGTCGTGCATATAATTTTTGCAATAAAGTCCAGACTTTGGACAAATAATTCCACATATTGGTACTTTAACGATCTGCAAGTAACTTTGATTCCACCAACTTCAATCGTCTGCTTAAACTAACCTAAATAAAACCAATTAGGGTGCCTTTAGGAGTTCCAACCCTTATTTATTTTTGCAATTTAAAGGACTAAAACACCTATTCAAAATGTCAAACTAATCCAACAATTCCATTAATCCATATTACACGGTTGGATTAATTTCCTCATCTAACTTACCTAATCTAATCTTAGCCAAGATTACATTGTTGGCTAAGTTATTCATTTTAACCTAATTAACTAAAACTAAAACTTGTTTGATCATTATTAGATTGTATGACCCAAACAATGACTTTGAGTTGTGGCGTTTTAAACAAGTTGCACACAACAAATCAAATTTATTCTAGAAAATGAAAACATTCAGCTGGTAATGGCATTTGAATTTGCATCACTTCACGGGAGCTTCACTGGGGGAGAAATATCATACCACATGCATTCATATTGGGGAATATATATTGAGGAAAAAATGACATAATATATTGGGGGATATATAGGGGGTAAAGGATTTTGAATTGGAAAGCATAAAAAATGGATCTCAAAGTTAATGAAAATTATAAAGGGGTACAAAAAATTTCAATGAAAAAATGGATACCTACAATATCTAGTGAAAGTAGGGGATATTTTAATTGGGAAGGTGTATTGGGTTTGTATTGGTAGTAGGTTAAATAATGTGATTTTTAGAGGTATTTTCCAATATGTAGTCAAATTACGGGTATTGTTTAATATGCCATGAGCTCACATGATATGTCAGAAGTTCGTTGAGTGAAGCCCTCATGCATCACTTTCAATTCTATTTTTTTATGGGGTTCTTTTCATCCTTTTTTTCTTTTTCTATTCCATTTTTTTATATATATACCCTCTTATCATTTTTTATTTTTATTTATATATCTTTTTTTTTTTGGAAATCGTTTGAAATATATAATATTATTTACAATTGGAAATATTGAAAGAAAACATTCAATCATCATTTCATCCTATGAATCATAGGACCCTAACACAAGATAACCTACATTGCACATTGAGTACAAGAATTACAACATAGGCTTGTAAATCCAACCTTAATGTATTCCCTCCAATCTACTCAGTGATGGTATAGGGGCTATAGTTACTCAGAATCTATTGACACCATCTTTGGGGGTGCTACATTAGATTTGGGATACATCATGTATATTCATACGTTGGATTGTTTCAGATGGATTTTCACAAGAAATGCTCCAAGATGGGTTTTCACATTGGAGATTGTTTACTTTGTGGTTGCTTATGATATTGGTTTTAATGGAGATTAGAGGCAACAAAATGACCATATTATTTTTGATTTAAGCTAGCCATGTTGCTCCCTTCCAGGGCACATTTTGAGCTCCCTTTACAAGGTACTTCTTAGCCACATACACCTCATTTTCTTGCTGTTATATCTCATGTTAGCCATCATCTGAAGGATTTAATGGATAAATTTTCCACCCACTTGTTCCTCCTCGCTTCCCTAATGTCATACTTTGTAGTTCCTTGCCCTCAGACGACATGCAACTTACGTTCCTCCTAGTGAGCCCTTGTTTATGGAAAATGTTTCATCTCCTTCAGTTTCATTCTTTGGTGGACTTACTATGGTGTTGGAGAGGTCCAATACTTTCTTCGGTGGTTTTCCTCATGTTTTTGTAGGTGTTGAAGGTTAATATTGTGATGAGGACATGTTCACTAGCCCTATGAAACATTGGATAGATGGGGCTTGCAAAATAATTTTGACATGCACCCATAAAGTACACAACGTTAGAAAAGGAGGGCCTTACTATTGTGGGTTAAGAGTAGCCATGTTTTCTCCCTTCTAGGGCACATTTTGAGCTCTCTTTCAAAGGTACTTCTTAGCCACATGTAAGAAAAAACTTCATGATTCTTGATGAGATGCATTCCCATGACCAAATTGGCCTTGACAAGAACATCATGCTCTTGATGCATGAATACTTGGTCATGGATGTGGATGAGATGCTTACATGGATATATTGGCAATTTGATTATACTTAGCATTTTATTTCTCTTGTATTAGAGTAGGAATATATTAGTAGCTTTCACTCCATGTTCCTTTGGCATTGATGGCTTAGGCCTTATTTGTAAAGCCAAATTTTGAAGCTATGTAATGAATTATAGGCATGCCTTTGGTCTGGAGAAACATGGTGATATATGAAGAAAGGTTGGCATAATTCTGGGCCATTGTGACTAGCAATAAGACCTTCGACCATGGTCTCATAACTATTGAGATATTCCATCTCTTTCTCAAGCAAAGGAAGGTGGATTAGCACTAGAATTTGAGCCCTATACCAACAAAACCTCCCCTCAAACTTTCTTGTATGAAGACCATGTGTTGGACATGAAAATCCATCAAACCCTACCTACATTCAACAGTTATGTGACAACGATGATGGCATATTAAAAGAGCCCTTTTTTATCTTGCTTTGGGCACATATTAGAATAGGAGTAGATTAGTTGCTTTCATTTCATGTTTCCTTTGGCATTGATAGCTTGTGCCTAATTTGTAAAGCCAAAATTTGAAGCCATGTAATGAATTGTAGACATGCCCTTGGTTTAGAGAAACATGGTGATACATGAATAAAGGTTGGCATAATTTTGGGTCATTGTGACCAACAATAAAACCTTCAACCATGGTCTCATAACTATTGACACAAAGCCATCAAACGCTAACTACATTCATCAATTTTTTGGAAATGTTTATGGCATATTAAAAGAACCCTTTTTTATCTTCCTTTGGGCACATATGAGAGGGTTGTTTATGGCTTTCTATGGGTATTTTTTGGCAATATGTGGACAGTATACTAGCAACTCTGCCCTCCTAGGAGTTTGTTTCTAGTTTCCGAGAGTCTTATTCCCCAAACAATACATCTAATAAAGAATTTACTAAAAATACATTATACTTTATGGTTGGGCATCATCAAGGTTGTTGTCACTTACTTTTAGATAACCCAAAGAAGCCTTTACACCAAAGGTGGATGGAAAGACTTGGAAGTAACATAAAATGAGATTGTGTTATAACTAAATGAAATTTTCTGTAATTAGAAAAAAATAATGGTGTACGTTTATATCAGCGAACTTGAAATCTCGCTCTAGAAGAAATATCGATTCTGCCACTGGCATTGAGAAAACTCTGCAACTGCTACAATATTCTATTGAAAGTATACTGAGCAAAGTGCAGAAGGAATATGAACACTATCATAGCTTAATCAACAAGCTTATCGAATTGACATAATCCAATAGTCCACAAAGATATACCACCATGCTTTACAGTTAAGTTACATTGCCATAATTCATAACACACTCTTGACCCTGGACTTATCTATAAGCCTTTTTTGTTCTCTGAATTTACATCCTTGGAATTAGAGGACATTTTCAACATAGAAAGGCAGACCCATGTTGCAATTATTGAACATCAACTTTGTTTTTTTGGAGTAGTATAGAGCCAATGGATTTAAATTTAGGGACAAAAACTAGGGGAAACTGTAATATAAACTAAGCTTTATTGGCATTTCTCTAGTTCTTATGTTTACTTGCACTATTTTGTGTTATGTTTTGATACTTGCCTCTCGTCACTGTATTTTGGGGATTCTACAACTTGCATAGATTTCAGGTCATATATTGTGGTGACAACTTGTTTCATAGATTCTCCTTCATGTATAGATAAGTTGAACTTGTATCCATCTGTGTATCATTCTTTATATATGTAATTATTCTTTTCTTTCCAATGTCTCTAGTTACTGAAAGCATTTCTTTTCCCTCAAAACCTTACCTCAACCTATCGAATGAAGATGAAGGGAACATGGTGTAGGTAAATTTATGTTTCTTCCCTTATTTGAGCTAGCTATAGTTCAGGAAGAAAGGTGGGTGCTTGAGCTCAAGTAAGTTTCTTTACCTACCTCCCTTCCATGCCAGCCAGTAAAAAAAAAGACTCTTTATGGCTTGGCACTTCGTTCATCGCTACACTCAAATATAATGTCATGTCTCACCCTGTAACTTACTAGTTAACAATCTTCAAAAACATTGACAACTAATTGTTATTTCACAGCTCGTCTTGTTATTATTAAACCTCCTCCATATTAAAATATCAAAATTAATGTAACTCTCTTTTCCTTTGATCCATTTTTTACATCATCAAAATAATTAGCTAAAACATTTACTCATTAAAATCAAAATTAAATAATGTTAACTTGACTTATTATATCATTAACAGACACATCCCACATAACCTTTTTTTATTTTAAATTTTAAAATCAAAGCATCTTTATCTTTAATGTCAAACTATCATTAGTAATTACATGTTTCCAATCTTGTACGTCAAACACACGTCCTAAAAGGCTGCTGTTTGAGACGAAGCATATAAACACATGGCTCATAAAAACATGTCCTATTACATATTACGGTTGAGGTAAATGTGTCTCAAATATCATGCAAATAAAAGTTTATGGCCATGGATTTTGGTGTTTTGAAGTCTAATATGGTTTTTCCTCCCGTGGAAGTATCAACGATTTCTTTTTTTAATTAAAAATAATAATAATAATAATAATAATAATAATAATAATAATAATAATGTTATTATTTTATT